>JACEGR010001427.1:0-168964 GCA_014170235.1 Listronotus bonariensis
GATGATGAATATCTCGAGAACGAAACGTTTCCGCCAAAAAATCTTTCAGATTCGTGGTCAGCGCCCCAAAAAACCTCTTTCACCAAATTTCGTTAAAATTGGAGTTGCCGCAGGTTTCTAGAAAATTACCCCAAACCCTATAGATATCTATGTTTTCAATTAAAGTAAAAAGTAACTGAACATCCTTTTCGTATTCCCAAACATTGCCACAGGTAACAGTTTAATAAACGGTTTTCTGGTATTTTAAAAATTATTGAAACTTACATATTTTAGACACTCTTCTAAATAAAACGTAAGTGGCACACATCCAAAATATTCCGTTTAAAAAAAATATCAGTAAACAAACTTAAGGGACCGGCGAGTAAAAGGGGTGCTGGGTGGGGTAAAATTGGTAAAACGAGTTAATGAAACTGAACATCACATGTAAAATTGAGTAAAAATTACATTTTTTCCACATATTTTTGAGAATAAAGATAAAAAATTGGGTAATAGTTCGATATAGCGGTTTTCGTTTTTATAAGAGATTTTTGAAAAATTCTTTTTAGGGCATTTTTGAAAAATTCTTTTTCAGGGCTAGGTCGATTATGACACAAATCTGTGTGCGAGTTTTCCACAATCCATTTCTATAATTTATTATTAATAAAAACATATTTAAGGGACGGTGGAGTAAACAGGGGTGCTGGGTGGGGACGAAACAGTAGAAATCCTACATTAAACACCCAAAAACAGTATTTCACAGTACACACCGCACTTTCTGTTTACAAAAAGGTAAAAACAATTGTTTAAAAAAATTAAAAATAAATAATAGTACAACAATCCCGCCATGGCTGTCACTGCATAAAAAAGAAGAGTTTGCAATAGAACTGTAAATGTCTTGCGATGTTACCAAATAAAGTGAGAAAATGTCAATAGCTTAAAAAAAAGGAAGATACAGGACAAAATTCATATGAAAAATTAAGTTATTCCTTCTTCCTATTATAATTTGTAGAGAAAAAAGAAAAATACTTAAACATAAAGAAGGAGGTATTTCTACAAAAATACCATTGTTTCTCATGGAAATAGTGGATAATCCCCAAAATAGGCCTGGTGTTAATTCTTCATAAGAAGTTTGGCAACGCTGCTTCTATCAAGACTCATTTTCATAATGACGAACTTTTTTAATTAATGGCGGAAGAGATATCTCATATGTGTGGGATAGTTTTTCGAAAAATTTTATACTTTTCAAAATTAATTTACATTTTTCATATGCCCCGAGTGTAGTGTATTAATGTTTTCTTGTGTTTGCGTTGGATTTATACTGTTTTGTCCCCACCTAGCACCCCTGTTCACTCCACCATCCCGTAATATGTTTTTATTAATAATAAATTAAAGACATGAATTTTGGAAAACGCGCATACAGATTTGTGTCATAATCGACCTATAGAGACGCCCTGAAAAAGAATTTTTGAAAATCTCTCAAAATAGCGAAAACCGCTATATCGAACTATTACCAAAAATTGATTTGATTTGATTGATTTGAAAAACATCAGTTATACCATGCTAAATATGGAAAGCATTTGGCAACATCGGAAGGGTCTGATTCTATTTATAAGTGAATAAAAAAGAATTCACACAAACTGGATTCATAAAGTGTCTCTGGTGTAATTATAGGATTAAAAAAAAAAAAAAAAAACGTTGACTAACCAGAACTGAGCCGATTTTTTTACTATAAAAAAAAATCATAACTGCGCCTTCATATTATTATTATTATTTATTTATATGTTATTTATTGGTCTCCCAATAGGCCATTGACAATTGTCCTTCAGCCTATAAAATTTACAATGTTATTGGTAAATTACAATATTATTCTTATTAAATAGAAAAAGAAAATAATTATTTGGTTCTACAAAAAAAAAAAAAAAAAAGTAAAGTTATATTATTATTAAGGACAACCAATAGATAACATGTAGTCAAAATATTTTTAAAAATCGTTAAAATAGCAGAAAACCGTATACTAAATAATTACCCAAAATATTTTCATTTTATTTGGAAGACCAATTAATTATAATTATGATTTAAAAATAATATCCACAAATTTGTTGACAATAGCGAATTCCATAATTTAAATTTATTTATTAAGTAGACGGGATTCCCCATTTTGTATGGTAAATTGGATTGATCAAATTCGCTGTTGTCAACAAAGTCGTGGGGCATATTTGGCCGATATTATTTTATTTATTTATTTTAATATCTTAAATTTTTAATATCTGTATGTGGTTTAACATCTATAAACTTTAAATTTTTTCTCTATACCTATTTTCGATGTTAGCAAAAATATAGGTAGGAACTTTACTCTTTTGGTCAAACATCTTAGGCGACTGACACAATTTGAAATCTGATAGTTAAATTTTAGGTTTTAGACCATGCAGGGCTTTTTATAAGGAATATTTTTTTTGTTTGCAAAATTCATCCTTGACATCCTAAGACATTGATAAACTAACAGTAAAAGAAGTCCTATTTTTATTTGTTTAGGAGCCCGCCATCGTCTTTTTCAGACATGGCATCCCTCTCCTGTACGACGGACCTTTGAATGATGAGTTAATTTTACATACTTTCTCGAACAACAAAGAACCCGCCGTTAAGGAATTGAACGACGATACCTTTGAACATTTGACTCAAGCAGCGACGGGCGCTACGACAGGTAACACTTTAGTGGTATTCTTTTGAATATCACTTTCACTTCTATCAGTTCTATCACTTGCAAGTGATCATGATCATTATTTTTAATAATTTGAGAATTAAAGTATAAATATTCTTGTTTTTCAGGCGATTGGTTCGTTCAATTTTACACGACAGATTGCGTCGATTGTCAAAGACTTCAAGCTCGTTGGGAAGCTGTGGGGGCCCATTTGAAGTCCCGAATGAACGTGGCCAGAGTTAACAGAGCGACTGCGGGTGCCAAAACCGCTAGAAGGTTTGACGTTTTCGAAGTGCCTACGTTTGTATTGTTTAAGAAAGGAAAAATGTATAGATACCACAATCAGGATTATGATGTCAAGTCCTTGGTGGCATTCGCTCAAGATTGGTAAGTATTGTAATTGCTTATCGGACACCAAGTCGATTTTGATGTTTTTTTGAATACCGTGATTTTTGGGGTGCTGATCACGAATGTGAAAGAATTTTTATTCGGCAATGTTTCGTTCTCGTGGTATCCATCATTAAAGTCAAAAAGTAGGTTTACCTTATTCAAACAGTTCTTGATTTAAAGCTAAATTGGCAAAAAAAAATATTTTTACCTTTTTTTAACTCTCATTTATTTTACCCTTTTTTCATCCAATTGCAAAGCTTCACTTTAAATCGCAGTTGAAACAATTAAAAAATAAGCTTGTTAATTTTATGGAAAAAAAGAAAAAATGGGATTTTAAAAGGTAAAAATTAACGATTGAGTGCCACATTAACAAAAAGTCCAGAACTGAGTGCAAAAAGAAGGGAAAATATGATGAATTTAGGTTAGTTTTTTCAATTTTGATGATGAATATCTCGGAAACGAAACGATGCCAACTAAAAATTCTTTCACATTCGTAATCAGCGCCTCAAAAACCTCGATAAGCCAAAAATCATTCAAATCGGCGGCGGCGGTGTCTGATAAGTAAATGAGTACATGTACATCGTCATACTGAATTCACTTTAACCGATCGGATAAAACTTCTATTCTATTTCTATTTTTTTTTCTTGGTTTTGGTCCCTTCAGGTCCAATCCACCACTCTCCCTCTTCCGGACTATGCTTTCCAGGGCTTCGTCGGCGGAAAATCTGGATAATCGAGCTCGTAGCTCCCAGAAATTCCAAAAGAAAACAAATAATTCAACAATCGATGCAATGCATAAATTGTCGGCTGTCGAACCAAGATCTGCTACTGGTGTTATGTATAACCTTCACTTTCACTACTGACAGTTCCCATGGCACGCCCATCTATTTCCTGCCATTTGAAAAATACCTCGTGTTCACCACCAAACAGGATACCATCAGCTTATAGGAATCTTCGCTCACAGCGCTTAGATCCAGAAGAAAGATGCCGTCAATTTACCGTGAATCTTTCCTTGATCCCCGAAGGTAAAAAACGTTCGTACGACACCTCTAGCCGCCACTCGGGGAAGAACTTTGTAGTCCTATACGCACGTCCGCACTGTCCAGAGGTCAAACAAAGAGTCCAGTCCAGAAACGTGTTCTGACAAACCTTCAAAATCGACCAATTAGAACACGTTTCTAAGTTTTATCCGATCGGTTGAATCGAATTCAGTATAACGATGTACACGTACTCAATTACCATAGGTATTAGTGGGGGTTGTAAGGACCTCACACAGAACGTTTTTCATTTAAATTGGTTGATGTTAATTAAATTTATTAATTTAGGTACAAAAACGTGAAACCAGAAATAGTTCCAGTCCCAAAATCACCGTTTGATGACCTTGTAGCAGCCACTGTCACGTTCATGAAAGAGAACCCTTATTTGTGGCAAATAGGATTCGGAACGTTCCTGCTAGGTTTAGTTATTTCAGCGATAATGAGGTTTTTCAAAAAATCACCCGCAGAGAAAGCAAGTAGTAAGAGTCAGAAGAAGAGCATGACGAAAAAAGTGCTAAGAAAGAGTAAGGAAATGAAATTTTCGTGGTGTGATGAGTACGGCCCTCTTCGACTCTGTCGAGAAAGACAATATGCGAGATATGTTCTGTAGTGTATGTACATTTTGAATTTGAACAGTAAATTTTTAGAAATGGTTAATAAGGCTGTATTATATTTTTTAAAATAAAATTTTGGATTTTGTTTATTTACTGGTTATCCTTTTAAAAGCATTATTTAACAACTGTACCACTCTGTATTTTCAAAAGTTAGGACACATAGGTATATTGGTACTTTTCTTCTTAAAATCACCTAATAATATACACCTTCAAGGATTAGCACCTTATTCTGAGAAACCCTGTGTAAAATTATGTTGTAATAATAATGATCGGCCGATACCATTTTTTTGCCGATACTAATGTTTTAGTTGCCGATACCGATATAATATCGGTATCGGAATATTTTTTAAAAAGCTTTAGCTATTCAATTGAATTCATGAATACAAGTAAAATTGTTAACAGAGGCAACGTTGTAAAGCATTTTTTAGTCAAATACTGGTATCTGCGCGGACGGAACGTGAACAAATGTTGTTCTATTGTGGGCGAAGCATTAAAATTTAAAAAAAAGTGAAACTATAGCAATGTCGGTCTATATAAGGTCACGACATTCGGCCATATTGCTTTGACGAGTTATGACGTCACATCCCCCATTTCTCGGCCATGTTGTTCAGTGCCGGAGATATACAGTTTATTGTATTAGTAGAACAACCGTTTACACAACAGTTTTTAATTATTATTAAGTTGTAAATTCTTTTACTTTAAATAAAAAAGACATTTGGAATTATATCTTTCAACAAATATCACTTCCAAAACAATGCAAAATGAAATGCGCAAATTCTAGACGCCACTGGATTGATCATCAGCTTTGATTTTACCCAGTCTTGCCAACTTTTCTCCGTGGAGTTCCCTTCCTTGCGTCCCCGACCTCGAACCGACTAAAAGTTGAGGATATGTCGCAACCTTATAAATCTAAACTAACCTTGAAACTATAAAACCTAAAGCACAAAAATCACAAAAAGAAATTAGCCCTGTACGTTGCAACAGCTTTAAATTCTTGAAAGAAATGTCCATTTGAATGGTAGAATTAAAAAAAAAAGATATGCCCTTACTAAAAAAGCGGGCAGACATTTTTTATCTGCTCCAGCTACAAGTGTTTTTAATGAGCAATTTTTTCTAATGCAGAAATTATTTACTGTAATAAACTGATACTAGAGTGGCTTTCCAGTGACGCAAATGAGCGCTCCCGAGTAGCTCAGGAGCATTTCGTTCTACTTTATGGTGTTCCAGTGACGGAAAGTGTTATGCACCTGAGCTACTCCGTTTTCTTTCCCCTTGCCCTCATGCACCAACCCCTTTTTGGTGATTGTGCTTCAAACGTGTTTTTATGGTTAAGGATGGATTTTTAAATTATTTATTTAAAATGGAATTAGATATTAAAAGAGATTATTATTATAAAGCCAAGAAAGGTTAAAAACAACGAATTTTAAAATTTCTTAAAGTATCACTGTTTCCTTTGTAAGGATGCGTTCCAGTGACCCTGAGTAGCTTTCCAGTGACAAAAATTTTTGTGCGTTACGCTCCAGGGCTTGAAGCTCTTGAACTGCTCTAAAAAGTGAGTCACTGGAACGCATCCTTACAAAGGAAAGAGTGATACTTGTTTTTAACCTTTCTTGGCTTTATAATAATAATCTCCTTTTAATATCTAATTCCATTTTAAACAAAATAATTTTAAAAATCCATCCTTAACCATAAAAAGACGTTTGGAGCACGAATACCAAAAGAGGGACTGGTGCATGAGGGGCAAGGGGAAAGAAAACGGAGTAGGCCAGGTGCATAACTCTTTCCGTCACTGGAACGCCATAAAGTAGAACGAAATGCTCCTGAGCTACTCGGGAGCGTTCTATATGCGTCACTGGAAAGCGACTCTGAGTATGCCGAAATTTTGATTTTTTTACACTGTAATTTAAAGAAGTTAAACTTTGATTATTAATGTCTTTCATTCCTTGCATCTTTTATTTAAAATAGCTACGTAAATATTTATTATTGCCGAAAGTAGTTTGATCAGTACCTTGATTTTTTTTTGTTTTATTTTAATACAAGAATTACTTTTATTACTTTTTTAATGTTACGGTTAAAATTATAAAAATAACATTAGAGACATTTTGCACCTCTTAAAATAACAGACGTTTTTTGGCCTCCTTATGGTTATCGATATTAAACATAACGATTACGGCAGCAGTTTTAGACAGAGATTTTGCAGCCTCTTTTAAGAAATATATCTTGCGTCTGCGCTTTCGACACATAACCGTATTTTTGCCTGTGGTTCACCCATTTTAAAGTTAACGAAAAATCAGTATTTACTTTTATTCTTCATAAGATATAAATTCATATTTAAATATATGCAAACACTTCTGTTGATTTCGTTTTTTAAAGTAGATGCAAACAATACAGTATAAGCAAAACACAAAAAGTAAGGTTAGGTTTGGTAGTAGAATAAAAAGCAAGTGTGCCAGATTGTAACATCTAAATTAATTACTGATTTAGAATATCCGTAAAAGTGCAAGTCCGTTTTAATTTCTTAACACTATCTATTTGTTTTTTATTACTGCTATAGATTTTTCGCTAATTAGAGCCTAGGTATAAATGGTATTTTAATTAATACGGCATTAAAATTTTAACCTTTTAAATAATTGATATTAAAATTTCTACAATCCGGCAACCACGCAGTTTAACGATAACGATAACGATAAGCTCTTCGGTATTCATCCGTAATTAAAGGAGTCCGGTATGGTTAATAACGATAACTATGTTTGCGTTACTGCGCAATCTCAGAATAATGTTAACAACAACGGAATTGCAAAATAAGGGGTGCCAAATTGTCTCTAAAACATGTTCTTATTAGAAATAATTTAGATATTTTATTTTTAAAAAGGTTAAAAAATTGTTTTTATTTACAAATAAATAAAATAGTTATTCTTAAATACACCAATATTTACCTGCAAGATTTTGCCCCCGCCGATCACCAAATAAAAACTAAAACTTTTAAAAATAAAATAAATTGCTTTATTTTTAAAAAACAAAATACAAAAATCAATGATTCATTTACACAAATCAGTCAGTCAATGAGGCATGAGTCAGTAAATTTTGACTCATGCCTCATTTTTAACTCACATTTATGGTCCTTGATGTTCTGCAATTATAGACGAAACGTCGCAACTTCATTCCGTTTCCGCCTTTCTAAACTCAAGAACCTTCAAGTCACATTTATTTTTACAATGTTTCAAAAAATATATACAAGGTGTCAACTTAAAACTTTGAATGGGGGAACTAGAATCACTATGCATTTCTGATAATATATCTTCAGTTATATGCATTAAAGGTTTTCAAGATGACACACTGTATGTACAGGAAATACTTTTTAAACTGACTAACACTTAAAAAAAAAATATTTGTTTCTTTACACCAATTCTTGTAAACCTGGTCGTTCTCTAAAACCGCCTGACCTTTGGTTATTTCTATTGTTGTCTCTTGGTCGGTACAGCCCTCTTTGACCTAGATAGTTTCCTCCTCTCTCTTGATTTCCAAAGTTTTCGTCTCTTTTTGGGGGTGTCTGAATTTGACTGCACAATTGTTCGTCTAATGTCTAAAAAAATAAATAAATAAGAATGCAAAATAATGCCACAACCCTCTAGTTTATTAGGGACCATATCAGCGTTCAATTCAGGGGTTGGCCAGGGGCTGATTATCCTTAACTTTTGATATTATTAAGTAGAGCAGGTATGGGCAATCTTTGACATGTTGCGGGCCAAACTTTAGTGTGTAAATACGTATTAAAATAACAACTGTTGGAATAGGTCTCTTGAGTTTCTAGGTGAGTCCCAGATCGTTGCTCTTGATATATCCAAAGCTTTTGACCAGGTCTGGTATGCTGCACTTCTTAATAAACTTCCCCTATGGTCTTTCAACTAAACTCTGTACTTGGCTCTCTAGTTATCTATCTGATCGTCGTATATCCGTTATTATGGACGGTCATTCTTCAAGCTTTCACCAAGTAAATGCTGGAGTCCCTCAGGGCTCAGTTCTGGCACCAACATTGTTTCTTCTTCACATCAACAACCTTCTCTCGTCCACAACTAATTCCATTCATAGTTTCGCCGACGATAGTACCCTTCACTCTAGTTTTCAGGTTCCTAAACCCATCACTAAACCTGATTTGGAAAATAAACGCAGAGCGATGCAGATATCTCTTTCGCAGGATCTTAACTTAATATTGTATTGGGGCGCCAAAAATCTCGTCCATTTTAATGCATCCAAAACACAATCATGTTCCTTGTCGCGAAAAGCGTCATCAAATACTCATCCTCTACTTATGAGTGGCCAAGTTTTACAGAGCAAAGACACCTTCAATCTTGCGGGCGGTCTCGTCGCGAGCGGATCAAGTTGTATAGCGGGCCGCATCCGGCCTGCGGTTGCCCATATCTGAAGTAGAGATACACACATATCTGTGATGTACCAACTCAGTAGACGTTTTAGCGTCAGCCTAAAATAGTGCCAAGAGTTGCAGAACTTAACAAAATAAATGGCTGTCTATATGAAAACTGTTTCACAACAAAAAAATCGCAAATATACTGGTTGGAAAATACTTATACGGATATAATTGTCCAAAATAAAAATATCTACTTATAAATGGGAACTAAACAACAGGTCGGGCTTGATAGTTTGTTTAATCTACTTACTATATCGGTAATGTTTCTTGTTTTCTGGGTAATTTGTTCTGGCCTATTAGAATTCCAAAGACTATTTCGGGATTTTCGGATGTAGTAACAACCTTGTTTTCACCCTTTCTATATGTCATCTTTGTTAAATGTGTGGATCTGCGACGTCTCCTAGAAATATTTAAATGATTCTAGTAGCAAAGGTGCCATGGCAGTGCATTTTTTGTTACTATCGTTACTCCCACGCCTTTATTTTTAAAAACCAATTACCCCAAAATAGCAAAAACTTTGGGTAATGGGAACTGATGCATAAATACTATGTTATAGAGTGAAATTGACAGATGAAAATTTTAAGATAGCGGCTGGGCGCCATCTTGTAAAAAAAACAGGGCATTCTACACAACAGAAAATAAGAAAAAAACTTTATATAAACATATGTCCTAAACGTCTTAGTTTTGAACTACGGGGTGGTAAATATTTAAAAAAAAACTTTTTTTTTTAATTTTTAACACTAACATTATTAAAAGCATCTTCGAAAAACTTGATTTTTGGATCTGAAGAAATGGATAAAGAGGAATGTTAAGGACTTAAATAGTTATGCAGTAAGTGCTCTTGTGTAAACGAGATTGAGTTGTCAATAGGTTAGAGAAGAAACATGGAAGTTAGTAGATATGTATTTTATGGTGATTACCTTGTGGCGTTACATCCTCCCTAACAGTTCGATATAGCGGTTTTCGCTATTATAAGAGATTTTTGAAAAATTCTTTTCAGGGCGTTTCTATAGGTCGATTATGACACAAATCTGTGTGCGCGTTTTCCAAAATCCATTTCTATAATTTATTATTAATAAAAACATATTTACGGGACGGTGGAGTGAACAGGGGTGCTGGGTGGGGACGAAACAGTAGAAATCCTACATTAAACGCCCAAAAACAGTATTTCACAGTACACACCGCACTTTCTGTTTACAAAAATGTCCAAAAAATTGTTTAAAAAATTAAAAATAAATAATAGTACAACAATCCCGCCATGGCTGTCACTGCATAAAGAAGAAGAGTTTGCAATAGAACTGTAAATGTCTTGCGATGTTGCCAAATAAAGTGAGAAAGTGTCAATAGCTTAAAAAAAGGAAGATACAGGACAAAATTCATATGAAAAATTAAGTTATTCCTTCTTCCTATTATAATTTGTAGAGAAAAAGGAAAATACCTAAACATAAAGAAGGAGGCATTTCTACAAAAAATACCATTGTTTCTCATGGAAATGGTGGATAATCCCCGAAATAGGCTTGGTGTTAATTCTTCATAAGAAGTTTGGCAACACTGCTTCTATCAAGACTGTCATTTTCATAATGACGAACTTCATGTTTATCAGCTGACCAAAATGAATGCGCCTATTTTCCTTCTTTAATTAATGGCGGACGAGATATCTCATATGTGTGGGATAGTTTTTCGAAAAATTTAATACTTTTCAAAATTAATTTACATTTTCATGTGCCCCGAGTGCGGTGTATTAATGTTTTCTTGTGTTTGACGTTGGATTTATACTGTTTTGTCCCCACCCAGCACCCCTGTTCACTCCACCGTCCCGTAAATATGTTTTATTAATAATAAATTATAGAAATGGATTTTGGAAAACGCGCACACAGATTTGTGTCATAATCGACCTATAGAAACGCCCTGAAAAGAATTTTTCAAAAATCTCTTATAATAGCGAAAACCGCTATATCGAACAGAAATGTTTAACTCACCTTCAAATTTCTTACAGTGGTATAATTTTGATTTCTGGCACCCATCAGAACTTCTAGAGCAACTTCCGGTCTGCCTTGATTTAGAGCTAAACCAGCACAAAGGTGGTGGCCCTCCTCATTGGTTGATGCCCAGTTTCATGCAATTCACTCCACAACTTTAAAGCATAATCTAAAGATTCTTTGCTGTTCTATAATACATAAAAAGTCCATTATTAAAAAAAAAAGATGTATTTAACATGACTACATAAAAAGCTCTCTCTCTCTCTCTATTTTTTTCTTGGTTTTGGTCCCTTCGGGTCCAATCCACCACTCTTCCCCTTCCGGACTATGCTTTCCAGGGCTTCGTCGGCGGAAAATCTGGATAATCGAGCTCGTAGCTCACAGACATTCAAAAAAAAAAAAAATATAATTCTACAATTGATGCAATGCATAAATTGTCGGCTCGTCAAACCAAGACCTGCTACTGGTGTTACGTATAACCTTCACTTTCACTACTGACAGTTCCCATGGCACGCCCATCTATTTCCGCCATTTGAAAAATACCTCATGTTCACCACCAAACAGGATACCATCAGCTTATAGAGAATCTTCGCTCACAGCGCTTAGATCCAGAAGACAGATGCCGTCAATTTAGCGTGAATCTTTCCTTGATCCGACTAGGTAAAAAACGTTTGTACGACACCTCTAGCCGCCACTCCGGGAAGAACTTTGTTGTCCCTCTACGCACGTCCGCACTATCCGGAGGTCAAACAAAGAATCACATAAAAAAGCTAATAAAATATTTTTATTTAGTTTTCCAACTTACCAACTTATAACAAGCTGCCAATGCAAGCACTACAACATTTCTAGAGGTATTTGCAGTCCCTCAAGTTGGTGCTCCTTAATTATTTCAACTGCTTCTAACATTTGCTTGTACATCTGATTTTCGTATAGAAGATCCAACAAAATCTGGTAAGCTCATATATTGATTAAAGAAAGATGACAATTCCTCGGACTTAAAACACTAAAAATACATTATGATCAGTTTTAGCAAGATTCTCATTTATATTGCTTTTGAGTAATGGTTATTTCTAATAATATATATTTTTGGTAATTTTCTAGAAACTGTCCGTCACTTTCTTACTATATTCTCCCTTTCTTTTGCATACAATTGTTGATTTTAAGTTAAACTAGCACATCGATATTTGATTTTCACCTTTAAAAATCCTATTTTTCTACGTATTTTACACTTTCTTTGAATTGAATTGCGTAGCCTCACTTTTACAATCTTTAGTTATAGCGATGCGCCGACAATTATAATAGTAGCTGCTTTCTAAAGCGACCCTTCCAATTTATTCGATAAAAGTGTAAAATACATAAAAACGGGTTTTATAAAAGGTAAAATCAAATATTGTGTGGCCACTTTTAGCTTTAAATCAAGAATTGTATGCAAAAAGAAGGGGGAATATTGTGAAAAGTAATGGTTAGTTCAAATGCCAACTTTGATGATGGATATCTCGGAAACGAAACGTTTCGACTAAAATTCTTTAGATTCGTGATTAGCGCCCCAAAAACCTGTGTCCAAATTTGGTCAAAATCGGACTTGCGGACAGTTTCTAGGACCTGATGGGCATTATAGTCCAGTAAAGCCCGTGGTGCCTTCCACAATGCTTTATGTTTTACCCAAAAGAGTTTTTCAATGACTAATTACATTATTTATTCGCAATATAAAAATAAGTTGCACCTGTACCTGTATACGTAAGTAGATAATGACTGTTCGGTTTGACTTGATGTTTCTATCAGTTAATAGTTGGCATTTTTTATTTAACGATTTGCTCAAAATGGAAGAAATTCCACAAAATATAAGAGAAAAGGCCATAAAAGCGACCGAAAATCTTTTGCCAGTTAAATCAAGGCAACAGTATGATCGGGAGTATGCATATTTGGTATTTGAAAGATGCGAACGCAATTCTTCAAATAACCGAAACCGTTTTAATGGCATATTTTCAGGAACTGGTAAGTTATTGATTTTATTTTAATACATATGTTTGTATAAACTTGATCTTTATTGTGAGAGAATAAAAATTGATAAGCAATAAAATTTCCATATTATGCATTAGGCACTATAAGCGGGCATTATCATAATGCCCGCTTATAATGCCCTAGGTGTGATAGCAGGTATTATTGCTACCATAACATATTTCGTTTCCTGAATTGTTAAAAATAAAGGCAGTTTTGTCTTGGTCCATTTCCACATTTTTGTAGTTTGTGAGCTACTCGTACAAAACAAATTTCTCAATGTGAATCTTGTTTTATTAACAAGGAAAAGCAGTTACCATACACAAATTTTCTTGAATATTTCAATTTTTGGTCCATTTGTCCTATTGTAAAGTCCACCTCTGGAACATATTGTATATATGAATTTGGATATCTTTATACCCTCTAAAGCTAGTTCTGCCTTATTGTGAAGATAAAACATTCTCATAACCACAGGCCCAAAAATGTAGTTACCAAATCTCATAGATTTATTTTGGCTGTTATACCTAAAAAGTAATTAAAAAAGTATGTTATTATCCAAACTTAGGTAAAATCAATAACTTTTATTTGTCTTTATAATAATTTTTTATCAAAATTAATATACACTTTAAAAGCCTATTTTTTTTGCCCCACTATTTCTGCTCTTCTTTTGATGTAGATAATTCTGCCATCCAATGGAAAACACAGTTTACAATAATAAATACAAAATACTTTAGTGACGGATCAGGCCATTTTATAATAAATATGTAGGACAATATATACAAAAGATATCTAAATATAACAATATTTATTTATTGTATTCTTTACAAACACCAGTATAATTGGTAATTACATGTAAAGATTCTAAAACTAAAGAACAAAGAAAAAACAATCTTACATACTAAACAACAAGGACGGAATAACCACAACCGAACTAAAAATTAGAAAATAATTTTTCATTAAAAAAAATATTGTCATTTCATAGTAAAAAGCGTGGGGTGCATTTTACTATTTTTTCATAACTTTTCCATCATAGATATTGGCAAATATAATAATTATAACATTTAATATATTTATCACCCCACGCTTTTACTATGAAATGACAATATTTTTTTTAATGAAAAATTATTTTCTAATTTTTAGTTCGGTTGCATATAAAAGCGTGTTTTTTAGTTTTTTTAAACTATTAATTATTTTTCATTTTTTAGTTTCTGCTACTCTTGACAAAATGGCGAAAACATTTTTTAATGAACAAGAGTGGCAAATTTTAAAATTTTTCCAACAGATTGCAACTCACTAAAAATTTCTTCTTCATTAAGTAGCAAAGTTTGAAATTTTGCCAACAGATGGCAATCCAGGCAATGTTTGGACCGTTGCCAACATATTGCAACCCACTAAAAATTTCTTCTTCATTTAATAGCAAAGTTTGAAATGTTGCCAACAGATGGCAACCTAGGTGTTGTTTTTATAATATAATGGAATTTTTTTTCCTGGCGATCCAAAAAAAGATAACGGGATACTGTTTGCAGATTATTGCATACTGTCATGTGTCCTTAATACGTGTGCAAAGTTTCAAAGAAATCGAATAGCTGGAAGTTGGTTAAAAATTAGGCTCAAAGATTCCGTTACATAGATGGATAGATAGATAGTTACAACCCAAGTTAATAAAAGTTACTAAAGTACAGATTTCAGTTTTTTTAAACTATCACTGAAGAAATCTGTCTGGACCTCCCTGAGAAGCTCTGTTTGCCACAGCCATCATACGGTTAAAAGGAGACAAGCTAGATGGGTCTACACTAAATATTTTACGGTTTACTGACATTCTTAAGTTAATCTTTGGTACATTTAAATTAACATAATCGATAAAATTAAAATCTTTGTATTTTAAGTTATGTATTATATAATATAAAAATATCACAGCTTGTTTTTTTCTTCTTTGGGACAAAGATGTAACCCCAAAACTACTTAACATACTTTTTATAAGAAACTTTAAATGGATAATTATTATATTTAACAACATAGAGATACCTCAAAAACCTTTTTGTACCTTTTCTATAAAATCATCATGTGTGGTCTCCATTGGCATCCATATTTGTGATGCATATTCAAGATGTGGCCTTACTAGGCTGTTGTATAATTTAATTATTGTGGAGATCTTAAAATGTTTACTATTTCTGATTATAAATCCCAGTGCCTTTACAGCTTTATTTTTTATAAAAGAAAAGTGCTTATTAAACTTCAGATTAGATTGAAATAGCACTCCCAAATCCTTAACCTCTTTTCACATTTTAAGTTAAATTTTTCAATTCTATACGTATTTAAAATTGGGTTTGTTTTTCTTGTGAATTTTACAACTGAGCATTTTTGTATATTTAAGAACATTTTGTTTTCTTTTACACCATTTATTCACATTATCTATATCATGTTGTAACTTTTCACAATCCTCTATAGTTTTAACAATCCTGCAGAGCTTGAAATCATCTGCGAAAAGAAGTCCTATGGAATGATTTAGGCAATCTGGTAAAGAGTTGATGAAGCACAAGAAGAGCAAAGGCCCCAAATTACTATATTACAAATACTATTAAAATTGTACTTACCTAACAACATTAAATACAATAACAAACAAACTAAGGCAATCATTAATGGTCCTCAGCAGGACAGGGCCCCAACAAGAATCTGAAGCAGCAAATCATCACCATAGAATATTATCCTCCTTAACAGTGAATTTGTAAATGTTGTGATTATAGCCGTGCATATAAATGGTTCTACGTAGTATTGAATGTGTCAAAAAAATTAAGTATTTAGGGAGTGATAATAGATAAAGATTTAAAGTTTAAAGAACATGCCAACTATATCATATCTAAATTAAGTTATAGCATTAACTATCTTTCAAGGTGTGCTCCATATTTATCCATGTGGACAAAAATAACTATTTATAATACGTTGGTTCTTCCTCATTTAACTTACTGTTCTACCATCTTGTATCACCTGCTGAACCAAAATGAATTATCTAGAATTCAAAATTGCAAACTGAACCATGAGATTGATTTAATCATGTCCAAAAGCACCAATCAAATTCACGCTGGGACTTCTTAAGATGAGCCAGCTCTGTTAGGCTTCTATATTTTGAATACCTTACATTGATTTTTACTTTTAAGATTGGAGTTGGTGAGCGCCCATCATATTTAAGCAACAATACCGTGCGTGCGAGGGAAGTGCATCAGCATAATACAAGAAGGCAGTGACGATTTTTTGTTCTCCCAAAGAATCAAAAATGGAAGAAGGGCTCCGTTTTCCATATAGGTTCGATAAACTCTACCAGCCTACCAAATGAATCAAATCGTCAAATTCAGTTGGTATTTTTAAGAAAATTAAAATTCTTCCTTTAGAGTGGCTAAAATTATATTAATACGTTTTTTTGCTATAATGTATAAATGTTTGGTATTTATTTAATTCTTACTTGTCTAGGTATTTGCTTTACTCTATTGTGTGACTAATTTGTTTTTACACCTTGCATACTAAGTGTTTTGGCCACGGAACTACTTATTTTACTCGTATGTTTATCTTTACTTATATAAAACACATATGAACAGGGACACACGCTTCACATCCTGGGGTCCATCAGGATGACTTTTAATGCAAGACACACAAGAAGACCACTAAAACAGGAAGACACACAATGGAAAGACGAGGGTTTTTTTATATTACTTATTATTTTATATATTTTGGCCTATTTCTTGACAGTATTTGCCAAGAGAAGTAAAAATTTTGTAGTTATTAGATTTTAGTATTTCTGGTAGCTATATTGGTAGCAAAAATTTGCTGGACAGTAGCTCATTAATAAATTTGTTTGTTTGTTGTTGATGGAGATGACAGTTGAACAAAATATGGTTTAGGTCGCCATATTGCCGCAGGAGCATAATGGGCTATCTTTGATGCCGATTTTATATAGATGACTAGGAAAACGTCCATGGTTAAGCTTTAGACGACTTATGGTGGCAATTAATTTTCTATTTGTAGGGTGGTTATAATACCAATGTGTCTTTGGGATACTATCATGAATTTTATAATAGAATGTATTAGTTTCGCTACCATAAGCACGCCATTCTCTATTCCATTTGTCATTTATATTTGTTTTAATGATAGAAATAAGGTCTTGCATTATGATGGTTTCATCCTGAGTGGTTTTAGGTGCCTTGTTAGCTAATTGGTCTGCTAATTCGTTGCCTAATATACCTGAGTGAGCCTTTGTCCAAATAAATTTTATTTCTCTGTTTGTAGTGGTATGGATGATATTAATTATGTTGGCTATAAAGATGTTAGGATTGATGTGTTTGTTTGTCGAAAAATATTTAAGGCAATTTAGGACAGATTGTGAATCCGAGCAGATTAAAACATTTTTGTAATTTTGACTGGTGGCCCATATAAGTGCATGATTTATTGCGGCAGCTTCTGCTGAAAATATACTGAGGTTAGGGTTAAGGTTAAAGGATTCCTGGTGATTTAATTGGGGGCATATGAAGGCTGCACTAAGATTATTAGGTTTCTTGGATCCATCTGTAAAAATTATAAGTGAGTTTTTAGGATAGAACGAAATTATTTCCCCAAAGTGCACGTTAGTCATTGTCGGTTCTGCTGGATATTCTGGTATATTCACGTCGGATACTGTAAATAGCGCGTTATACGGCATATTATAGATATTTATTAGCGGCAACTGCTGGATGGTATTAAGATTAAAATTTTGGCATATTTCGTATGCAACTGCTGAGGGTGGTATATTTTTTTATTCCAGTATGAATGTGTAAGAGTGTGTATATAGATATGGTGTATTTTTGATAATAATGGGTGTTGTCTCATGTGCAACTTTAGGATAAATTTACATGCTAATAGTTCTCTTCTAAGGTTCAAAGGTGGCTCCCCTGCTTCTACTAAAATTGCTGCTGTTGGTGAGGATTTCATAAGTCCTAAGCATATTCGTAAGGCTTTGTATTGTAATTTGTCGATTTTTTGAGATGGCAATTGCTGGCTGAACCATAAAAAATACTTCCGTAGTCAATTATTGATCGGATGTATGATCTATAAAAAAGTAGGGCTACCTGTTGATGTGCTCCCCAAGAGAAAGAACATATTTGTTTGAGCAGGTTGATGCTTTTTTCAGTTTTGCTAATAATATTGTTGATGTGTGTTGTCCAAAGTAATTTAGAGTCTAGCGTTATTCCTAGATATTTAAATTCTCGTGCTACAGAAAATCTAGTGCCATTAAGAGTAATGTGATCATGATTAGGGATTCTTCGCCGAGTAAAAAATACAACGGTGGTCTTTTTAACCGATAAGTCAAAGCCATTTTCGTGACAGTAATTTTTTAGGCAGTACGTTATATGATTGAGTTTTATTTGGCTATTTTCCTTATTGGCTTCTTTGCTGTATAGAGCTAAGTCATCGGCATATTGAATGCAGGTTATGGGGTTACTCCATAAATTATGAAGATCAGCAGTATATAAGTTAAAAAGTAGGGGTGATAAAACTGAGCCCTGTGGGATGCCTAATGACGTTAATCTTGGGGCTAAGTATGTGTGGTCTTTTAGCCGGATGGTAATACTGCGATCTTTAAATAAATTGATTATAGATTTAATTGCTGGTAATGGTATGTTAAGATATTTCATTTTTGTGCTAATAATTGTAAATTTACACTATCATATGCATGCTTAATGTCAGCGAAAATTACTCCGATGCATTTATTTTCTGTTAAACCAGATTGTATGTCTCCGACAAGATGTGCTATGGCTTCGTTAGTGCCATTGCCTGGAATAAAACCATACATATTGGGCGGTAATATCTTATTATGCATAAGCCAGTATGTTAATCTAAATTTAACAAGTCTTTCATAAGTCTTTAAAATGCAAGATAACAAGGTGATTGCTCTGTAGGATTCTATAAGTGAGGGGTCTTTATTTGGTTTAAGAAATAAAATTACTAGGCCCTGTTTTAATTGACTAGGTACGTGTGATGTCGACCACATTTCATTAAAAATTTCTAAAATGAAGGTTTTTGCAAAAAACCCAAGATGTTGTATCATAGGGTACGAAATATGATCTAAGCCTGGCGATGTATTTTCTCTTTTTGTAATGGCTTTATCTAATTCAAACATTGTAAATTTCTTAGTTAGAAAGTGGGTAGGGGGGTATTAGTGGTTTGGTCATCGTGAAGTGGTTCATAATCAACGGTGGGTGGTGTTAGACTACACAGGATATTGTCCATTAAATCTTCATTTATTGTTGGTATATTAGTTTTATTGTTTTTTAGTGATTTAATTTTTTTCCATACATTACCAATAGGAATATCCTTATTTAGAGAACTACAGTACTTTTGCCAGTGTAGTTTGGCTTTTTCTTTGAATTTCCTTTTTGCGTGGGCCATAAACCTTTTGCATTCGATAAAATTTGTTTCTGTTGGGTTGCTTTTATACGTTTTAAAAGATTGTTTCCTCTTTTCAATGATTTGTAGGCATTCATCATCCCACCAAGCTGGTTTATCTTTAGTTTTAGGTATAAATGGTTTGTTTTCTTTTATGCTTGATATTGAGGCTTGATTTATAGCATTAATTAAAAAATTAAACTTGCTGTCGGTGTTCTGTAGTGGTGGGTGAGTACTTATGATATTTTCTAGTATATTAGAATATATTGTCCAATTTGCTGAATTAACACGCCATTTTCTATTAGGATAGATTAATTGATTGGTGCAAATCTCTGTATTATGTTTTATTAGTATGGGGAAATGATCTGAACCTAAGGTATCAGAATGAATGTCCCAAGTAAATAGTGGGGCAATGTTGGAGGAGACAAGACTTATATCCACACATGATTTAGTGTTGATATTTGAGGTTAACCTTGTTGGTGAACCATTGTTTAAAATAATAAGGTCTGATGTCTCTACTGCTTCTAATAAGGTGTCACCTTCTTGATTCGATATGTTTTGATCCCCAAGCTCCATGATGCGCATTGAAGTCGCCACAAATCACAACATTTTTATAAAGTGAAAAATTTTTGTTCCAATCCTGGGTCGTCGTTCTTGTGGTAGGGGGCCTGTACAAGGAAAATATGTGTATGATTTTGTTATTAGTAGTTAATTTAATACCACATATTTCAAATGGTAAATTTTGATTTTTAATGTTAAGTTTTTTAAAATTTAAATACGAAGCAACCAGGATCGCTACACCACCTTTGCCGTTTGGCCTGTCCTCTCGTATTAGTTGGTATCCTGGAAAGGATATATATAGATCAGGTTTTAGCCATGTTTCAGAAATAAGGGCTATGTCAGCTTTACTGGTTAGTAAAAATTGTGTTATGCTGTGTTTGTTGGAGATAATTGATCTTGCATTCCATTGAACTATTAAAAGTTTCTTGCTTTGATTTGGTAAGGCCATTTTTATAAGTGATTTTCGGATATGTTATTAAAAACGGATAACACCGATGATTTAATATTATTGTCTAATTCATTCATATCTGTCAGATCCGATTGTAATATTTTATCAATTAAATTTTTGGTAACAAGGGTAATTTTTTCGATAAGTTCTTCTTTGTAATTAAGGAAATCCTCCCTGTACGGATTTGGCAATATAGAAGAGCTAGTAGACTCACGTCTTATTGGTGGGGTTATGTCTTGTGCAAGGGTTTCCGCTTTGCGTTTTTTGGTTGCATTATTTGCAGTTTTAGGTAACGGTGTATATGTGTTATGTTGAGTTCTTGGTTTGGTAAAAGGTAATTGAGAACCTATGTTAGGAAGATTTGGATATTCCTTGAGGTCTGCTAGAGCTTGGTATCGATTCTGTGTAAGCGCATTAATATAAGAGGGGTTGCTGCTAATTTTTTTGCTTCTACAAAGGACACATTGTTTTGGGCCATGATATTTTTAATCCTCTTTTGATTTTGATACTCAGGGCAATCTTTTGATGTTGATACATGAGAATTGCTCTTGCAGTATATACATTTTGTATCACATGTACTATTATTCTCCTCAGTGTGTATGCTACCGCATTTTTTACATTTTTCTTTACCTTTACAGTTCCTCGATACATGACCGTATCTCAGGCACTGCTCGCATTGTATAACCTTGTAAACATATGGTTCTATTTCAAACTCTACCGAATTTATATGGACGTACCGAGGTAATTGAGTTCCCTGAAAGGAGACTGATATCATTTGTCTAGGTACTGATTTTAATTCACCTTTTTACTTTGTGGATCTGTTATTTGGCGGGTATATCGGTACACAGAAATGGCATTAGGATATTCTAATTTAATTTCATTTAGCAAATATTCCTCCGAAAAATATGTATCAATGCCTCTTATAATACCCTTCCGTTCAACAAAAAATTTTGGAATGTAGGCAATAAATTCATTATCTAAAATGCATGTTTTGTGGTTAATTAATTTGTTAGCTGCATTAAAATTACTGAATTCTATTTTAATTTTGTTACGTCCAATAGAAGTTATATTATTTTTGTTTTCATATATATAAGGATCTTTTTTAAGATAGTGGCCTACGCGTATTGCATGTAGTTTACCAATATTTTTATTTTTGGATTCAATATAAACGTAGAAAGGTCCTTTGTCTGAAGGACTATAACGAATATTAAGGTCTATATAATAAGGCAAGGAATTGTTTCCATCAATGTCCATGGGATTGGTTATTTCTTTGTTTTTATTTTGGTGACTATCAATTGCATTTTTGTAACTGTTGTAAAATGCGATTATTAGATACATTCATAAAAAAAGGAACGTTCTCACCGGGATTTTTCTGTGAATTATTTGGAAATCCTGCGAATTCGGTCTCCTCACTTCTTTGGGTACCAGGGGGTTGCCCCTCTTCCCCATAGGTTCCACTATCCATTAATTATAATTAAGATTCGAACTTAACCGACAGTTAACTTGAGTTCAATATACAACACTTAGGCTTTTTCTCTCACAAAAAAACTTACTTTGGGCAGCACAACTATTGTTTTGTTTTGAAAAACATTAAAATAGCAAAATATTCTATCTGACAGCCACCAAAAACCATTTTAACATTTTTTTATTTTTATGTTGTAAAATTATATAAAAGAATGCACTATATATTATGAAATCCTGACAGTTATTAATTTTAGTTTACCTCTTCATCATTTTAACAACCAACTCAACATCCTTATCGTTTTCAGATATGTGTATCATGTTCTTCAGATCTTCAGTAAATATCATGTTTTTGGATTCCCCAGAAACATACTCCGACATTTTTTCCTTGAATTTATCAGCAATGTTGCTCATTTGATTTTTAATTCGAGTTCGCTGATCTTCAAATCCATCCATTCCCAAACCTTGCTTTGAAAAAAGACACCTTACTTCTACAAAAATTAGCAAATTATTGTTTTTGGTTCACATTGTCACAGCATGTTCAGTCTGATGATTAGATTTAAATAATTTACAGGAATAATTAACATTTTTATACAGATTAACAAATATATTTTGATTAATCGTAAAATTCCTAACTTTAGACCCTAGTTTTGCAAAGTACAGAGAAAAATGCCAATTATGTAATATCAACTTACTTTGAGCGTAGATGGAAGTTACTCCAATACTGTTAATTCTACTAAGGCAATTGAAGCCCAGGGAACTTTTAAATACAGATAATAATGTGTTTGCCATTTTTTCTACTGTTAAATAGCCCCCTAATTATTAGAAAGAAATGCGGCCAACAAAAAGTTAGGTTAAGTGCAAAAACATCCGTGAAGAACATAACCCATCTTTTTTGACAGTTGTTTTGAGGGAGTGCCTACAGCTCCGGATACAGGTGCGAGTATGGACACGTCAGAAGAATAAAGGGTGGCCATTTGAAAACGAAACAGAGCTAATTTTCGGCACTCTAGGTTAAAGGTTAAAGTGACCACACGTCTGCTTTTTGGAGGTTTGTCCCGCGTCCAGCCGATTTTAGAAAATGTTCCGACACGTGGTGGGATAGAGGCTTTTTCGGGAGGTAAGGACCTAGGGGGATAAAAGATAATTGGATATGATTTTAAGGGTAATTTCTCTTTTTCTGCTCTTCAAAAAATTTTGGGGAAATTTAAAAATCCATCCTATTTAAGTTGTCCTAATTTGCATGCTTAAAAATGTGGTCACTTAACTCTAGGTCATAAAGAAAAACGCTAGGACCCGTCAATTTTTAATTTTAGGGGGAAACATTTTTTCCACTTTCATCCCCTGAAATGCAACGATCTAGCAGGGGTGAAACTCACCCCCAAAATTTTAAATGGAAAGATGGGTTAAGTGATACCTTATTTTGAAGGTCTCCTGACCCAGATTACAACTGCAAAGTTTGAAGTCTCTGAAATAAGTTCTGTCGATATGACAGCTTTGTACTCAGAGCCAAAAGACCTTAAAAAAAAGGTATCACTCGATCCCACTTTTTATTTAAAATTTTGGGGGTGAGTCTCACCCCGGCGAGACGGTTGCAGTTCTGGGGATGAAAGTGGCAAAAACGTTTTTCCCTAAAATCAAATAACGACGAGCTCGAGCATTTTTCCTTAAATGACCTGAAATGCCCAAAATTAGCTCTGTTTTGTTTTCAAATGTATATCCTGTATGTCAAAACTGTCAAAAATACAATAGATTGCAATTAAATGGAACACTTTTGGTGTCGTTCTGAGCGGTTCTAGACCCTAAAAGGAATACACCAATTAAGTATATTCCTTTTACCTGGTAAAACCGTTCTGAACTTTTCTCTGAACTGTCAATCATGTCAAGAACGCTTCTATAACATGAAAAAATGTCAAAAAATTGTAAAAGGAACACCTTGGTGTCGTTCCGGGCGGTTCTGGAGCATAAAAGGAATACACCAATTGATACACACACACATCTAGAGTCAACCTTGCAGATCGGCCATGAAAAAAGCTTGCAAAGCAAAAGAAAAGAACTTTCTTTTTTGTTTTGCGAGCTGATTGGTCGAAGGGGGAGTGCCAGAAAGACATTTTACTAATTTTCTTTATTATATCTCACGTACTCTGTTCGTACAAGCAAGCGGCCATACAGCCTTTAGTAGGTATTTGCTCAAAGTTTCAAATACTCGTCAAAAAACATATCGGAAAAATAAAATGCTTGTGAGCGCCGCATATTTAAACAGCTCCTCTCGACCGAATACGACTTTTACCGAGCGATATTTTCTTTAACTCGCGGAAGTCGAAGTACGTCAGTCGTTTCCAGTCGTTTCCTAACTTCGGAACAGTTGAGTAGTGCTCAAGTGCCCCAAAAGGCAGCAAGAAAGAAAAAAAGTGGTGAATTAGTTTGTTTTTCTTTTCGTTTTCTGTTAATTATGTTTATGACTGTTTCTGACGTGTTAAGTACTGATTTAAATAGTGAAAGTAGTGACGATTATATTGCCATGCCTGCCATAATGAGTAGTAAATCCAGTTCGTAAGTAACAACTTTTTTCACAAAAAAGAAATACATATTTTCAATTGTAATAATTTTAATTGTTCATAATTATTGTTAACAGACCTTGAATTGTAAAATGTTGTGTACGTGGTCACGAATGAATAAATTGCGAAGCACATTCTATTTTCATCGCTGAGAGGTCACGTAGGATATTTAAACTGTTATCTTTTTCGAAACAATCCACTATTCTTCTTATCTTATTTGTGTGCGTTGTATATTTCAGAAAGAATTCAAAATATCGGCCATGAAGTATATATATATAAAAAGATGGAACGACAAATTATAATTTTTTTAAAGCAATATAAACGTTTGCATGTCTCTAAAACTCGATAAATAATTTTTTTCCATAAAAGTCCGTTTCTTATCAAATAACACTTAAATTGATAAAGCTAAGACATCGTCCTAAGAACGCTTTAATGTTCGAGAAAGAGATAAACGATGAGATTTATGTCGTTAACATTTTATGTATGCCTAGAACAAGCAAACCGCACAGTTGACCCAATAAATACTGTTTGTGTTCAATTCGGTGGCAAGGTCGTTAGTTTATTGGCTTACTGTAGTTTAAAGGCTTGAATGGAATGTTTGGTCAACTTGCGGCCGTAGTGCATTGGTTTATTTTTGTTTTTGTTGCACAATACAAAATATGTGCATAAGTCGTTTAATTTTAATTTATTTTTAACTACTGATTGATAATAGTACTGACCCATGACACTGCATGTCGTTAGGTGACTTGAAGTCATTGAACCAAATGGACTAGAAGTATTCTGTGACCTCAACACTTTGAATTTTCGATTTTTTGTAAGATAATTATGGAGGGTAGGTTTTTTCAATAATATTGACTGTGGTGCCCATTGAGACGCCACTGGACCCAATAAAGTTAATCTAGTAATTAGAGCATTATTAGCGCTTTATTACATCAAACAAACATACCAAATTTTAACCAAATTGGTTTAAGGGCATTTAAGATATTTATAAAATACCGACTTTTTTACGAACTTTAATGCTTTGTTTCTCAGAAATGAAGCAACTCCGGATATTTTTATAGGAACTTTTGGTAATTTTCTAGAAACCTGCGGCAACTCCGATTTTAACGAAATTTGGTGTACGGGGGTTTTTGGGGCGCTGATCACGAATCTGAAAGATTTTTTGGCGGAAACGTTTCGTTCCCGAGATATTCATCATCAAAATCAAATTTGAACTAAGCTTATTTTCACTATATTCCCCCTTCTTTTTGCACACAATTCTTGATTTAAAGCTAAAGTGTCACACAATATTTGATTTTCACCTTTTAAAACCCCGTTTTTCTACGTTTTTTACATTATTTTTGCATTAAATTGCGTGGCTTTTCTTTGATAATGCGGCAACCATACATACACATAGGGCTTCATGGCACACTGGGATTAAAATAAGTCAAAGTATGCAATTTAATGCCAAAATAATGTAAAATACGTTTTACGGGTTTTAGAGGTGAAAATCAAATATTGTGTGCCACTTTTGCTTTAAATCAAGAATTGTGTGCAAAAAGAAGGGGGAATATTGTAAAAATAGGATTAGTTTAAATTTAAGTCTGATGGTGAGTATCTCAAAAACGAAACGTTTCCGCCAAAAATTCTTTCAGATTCGTGATCAGCGCCCCAAAAAAGAGAGAGAGAGAGAGAATTTGTGAATTATATGAGGCGCGTCAGTAGCTGGGACTATTTGGCGCCTTCAATTATGTTTATTTTAAAGTTTGTATCTAGATTTTTGCGTCTCCTGTATACCAAATTTCGTCAAAATCGGAGTTGCCGCGGGTTTCTAGAAAATTACCTTTAATAATAATTTAATAATAAAAGCATGGGGTGCTTAATATATTAAATGTTATAATTATTTCATTTGTAAATATCTATGAGGGAAAAGTTATGAAAAAATAGTAAAATGCACCCCACGCTTTTTACTGTGAAGTAAATTTACTTCTGTTATTATCTTAAATTTTATTATAATTCTATTTTGAGGTATATAATTATGATTCATTGTTTGACCTTTTATTACTGTAATACAAACTCTTTGTAATAAAAAAATTATTTTCTAATTTTTAGTTCGGTTGCATAGAAAAGCGTGTTTTTTAGTTTTTTTTTTAACTATTATTTATTTTTAACATAGCGTTTAGGAATTTTGAGAAAAAACCGTATACCTACATGGCATAATTACCAAATTAGATTAAACGTCTTTTATTAGCAGTAGCAAATGTATTTATTAAAACTTTTTGTTCACATAAATAAAACAATAAAACACAAATGGCTGTATGTAACTTGTAATAATCTTAGTGTATATTTGCGTCATTTATTTTGCTTGTCTTTTTAGTGTATTTATGTAACCACTTCTTTTATGAATGGATCAATAGGAATACTAATTTTAAAAGTGGCTTATCATGCGACACGGTTTTTTTGCTCATAGATAAATATTATAGGATTGACGTCAACCTAAATATTATCATTAGTACAGGTGGTCTTCAATTAAAAGGAATTTTACAAACAATTTAAAAAAAATCTACAGAAAAACTCTTGAAATATCCTGATTT
This sequence comes from Listronotus bonariensis, assembly GCA_014170235.1. Lineage (NCBI taxonomy): Eukaryota > Metazoa > Arthropoda > Insecta > Coleoptera > Curculionidae > Listronotus > Listronotus bonariensis. The sequence goes on from JACEGR010001427.1 coordinate 27,133, forward strand.
ACACGGGTGTTTACTTAGACTCAGCATTTATATAAAAGATTATTTTGATATAAAACATAATATTAATGCGTAATTACCGTTTTTATAGTTAATAAAATATGTAAACAGGTTAGTAAGTATTTATACATGGTGGTCAAATTATATTTCTCAAATAATTGCGTTTTAAAAAGTTTTATGTAGTGTCCGACCAGAATTTTTGAGCGCAACCGAAACTACGGGATTATTCGAAAGGGGACGTCCATGAATTACGTGAGACGTGTTTGCAATTTTTGACCCCCTCTTTCCCCTTCTGGTGATATTTGCTTCAAACCCCCCCCACCCACTCTCACGTGTCATTTTTTGCACAATATCTCAAATTCAAATTGACTTTGTGTTCGTTACAAAAATTTGGATGCTTAAATCTTATAACTTATTTTCCTGTTTCTAGAGAAACAAAAATTACGTGATATTTACACAGACGACCCCAAACTTCTTTAAACATGTTAATTTTTTTGTTGTTATTGAAACCTAGTGTATTCTTTGCACATATACAGACGGTTTTTTTTTAAAATAAAATATGAAGAGACTCCACAAAGCTTTAACAAATAATAATCTCTCGAGACACTTATGCACTCCGCACATAGCTCGGTGAAACTGCGACGAGTTTTCGACAGTATGTACGCATATATTCGTGTTTGAAGTGGCAACAACCACATATACGTTTAATGGTCAAATTTTAGTATATTCTCAGTCAATGAAATCATATGTCGATCGAAGCAATCGCAACGGGGCAAAAACTACCCCTTTGGATAAAATTTCCTGAGCTGACACTAATTTTCTCGTGTAAAAACCAGACAGAAACATACAGAATCACACACTGTAAACGAAATACAAAACGGTTCTATATTGAATTAGTTTATTGAAGGACGCGGATTGCTGAGATCGGAATCGCTAATATGCCTACGTGCTGTCGAAGCCCGTAAAAATCTCAAAGTCAAACTCTCAAACTCAAACATGGCTTTATTGTCATAAAATAAAATTTCATTGACAAAGCAGTTACAAATAAAATACTTAACCTAATATATACACTAAGGATAACAAAAAATAAATAAATAAATAAAATCGGTTCAGATAAATAGTAATTTAAAACGTTGAGTCATAAAATTCAGTTAAACTATAAAAGGCTTTCTCGATTAAAAGATTTTTAACTTGGACTCGAAATCGTTTTATATTTTGTATTTTTCTTAGCGCAAGAGGTGTCGTACGAACGTTTTTACCTTCGGGGATCAAGGAAAGATTCACGCTAAATTGACGGCATCTTTCTTCTGGATTTAAGCGCTGTGAGCGAAGATTCCTATAAGTCGATGGTATCCTGTTTGGTGGTGAACACAAGGTATTTCTCAAATGGCGGGAAATAGTTGGGCGAGCCATGGGAACTGTCAGTAGTGAAAGTGAAGGTTATACGTAACACCAGTAGCAGATCTTGGTTTGACAGCCGACAATTTATGCATTGCATCGATTGTTGAATTATTTGTTTTCTTTTGGAATTTCTGGGAGCTCCGAGCTCGATTATCCAGATTTTCCGCCGACGAAGCCCTGGAAAGCATAGCCCGGAAGGGGGAGGGTGGTGGATTGCACCCGAAGGGACCAAAACCAAGAAAAAAATAGAAATAGAAATAGAAAGTAAGAGTGGCGAGAGATTAAAGGGAAGGAGGAGGAAAATTTAAATAACTTCTTTTATATTATAGTAAATCCGTTTGTTATATTATGAATATAAGAAATTTATTTAGGCCGCGTCGTATCATAACAGGCCGTCGTTCGACCCGGTATTTTTCCACTGTTTTCGTTGTTTATGCAGCTCTGCTCGTGTCAATCGATGGCTGACGGTCTTTTATAAGCTTAATTATTTAAAATATTTATTTTCTCTATGCGCTTGGTTTATTACTGTGTTCGAGGTTACGTAAAAGAAAATTATTTGAATGTCATATATAATGTCGAGTTTCTTTTATTTGTTTAGTCCATTTTGGTTGTACAACATTGTTAATAGTACTTTAATGAAAGAAATTACCTACCTAGTTTTGTTTCTATGACTTTATTTTTATAAAGAAAAAAATACTGAAGTTATGCAGGATAACAACAATTTTACATTAGAGAATTATTGCAAGTGCCTTATTAAGCTCTGGTATTATTAATACCGGCCTGGACAATTTGTATAAATATATATCCCATATAACATTTTTTGCCGGCGTTGTACATTTAATTTACTGGCATTGCCAACACTGTTTAATGGCAAGGCATTAGCAAAAAGGTATTAAAAAGACGCGAAAGTGGGCAATTGGCCGTTATTAGGCCACGTGTTGCAGATAATGTGATGGCATCCGTCATTAATAAGTTATTGGCAAAAAAATGCGTTTAGGATAATGGCATTTATCATTAAATAAGTATTGCAAGTTTTATAAGTTGAATGTCCCAAAAGTTAAATAACGTATTTAGAATTTTGTAATCGAAAAAAGGCAGGAAAACTTTATCAATAAAAAAATTACCTAATATAAATTTTTATACCGTAACAATAAACCAAAAAATAAAAAAATTATGTAATGAAATTAAAAAAAAGATAGTAAATCAAAAGAAAACACTTTAAAATAGTAAGTATTTAAGGGACACTTACACTCAATTTTCAGATCCAAAACATAGGGAGAAATATTTTAAAGGAGTTAAATGTCAAAAAAAAACTATTAAATATATATAATATTTTTTATTAACACGTCTTTAAAACTTTTAATAAGGCAACTCCCTGATATCATATAATTTTTTTAGGTAACTACAAATTTAAATGGTTTTAAACGAAATGTTTACAGCTCCTAACAGTCTACTTGAATACACTTAATTATGTCTACTAAAAACTCTTTTCTTTAAAAAAGAAACTAAAAAGCTAGAAAACCACGTAGAAACCAATTGCAACAAAGCGCCCAAACAAAAGCAAGGTTACCTCTGCCTTTGTAAAATTGTCAAATCTTGTATTTCGGCTAAGCGGGAAATTTGAATTTATCACCTTTGGTCGAAATCGTCGAAATTAACATAGCTAATTTTACCATCATTTTATTTTTATTCTCTCAAAAATACATAATAAACATTTTGTTTGACTTCATTTTTATTTGCATGATTTGTATCAATAAAATGTTAGGAAAAGGCAATTTCCTTTAAATTATGTAAAAAAACAAAATAATGTTGTTTAGCCGCCATTATAAATAAAACAGATTAAAAAATTGCTCGAATGTTAGTTAAACACCAATGTTAATAATATGGTTTTAAAAGTATAAATATGCATTGAAGGTTTGCCCTCAAAAATCCAATATTTATTTGCCTGCAACAAAAAGGCATGCTTTATTTAATCAGGATTGGTATGCCGCCATTTTTGTATGCTTGCCGGCAATTCGCCTGCATGTAAAATTTATTGGCAATTGAGTGTTTATTTAGGGTTAACTTTTTAGTGCGTATTAGATGTTGGCATAATATTGCCACCAATTGCCAATGCTTTACCGTCAATGCCAATATGAAAAATGTATATTGCCGGCAAATAGTGTTTGCTGGGTATATCAATCACAATATTAAGGTATTTTTTTGTTAGGTCGATTTCATTTTTTTAAGACCTTTTTATTGTTGTATTTTCCGCTAGTAAAAAAAATATTCAAAATAATTATTTTTAACGAAAGAAACTAGTGGACTTCCTAGAGGAGATAAGTGAAAACGTTTTTTTATCTTGTTGAGTATTTTGTTTATACCTGTTATTGACGTAAATTATGTTCGAACAATCGTAATCAACGTTTTTAAAAACGTGGCTCTTCCATAACATGCCAACAGCAAAAATCTATTTTTAGTAAATTTTTCTTATTTTTAGTCTGACAATAAAACTGCGTATTAAAAATTTGGCAACCGTTTATAATAACAAAAATATTGACGTAATTTTGGTGTTTGGTAAAATTACAAAAGGGTCAGTGAGGTACACCTAGTTAGGAATGAAGAAAATAATTAATGAATTTAGGCGAACCATCGTGAAATCTACAGTTTTAAATATAAAAATATGTATGTATAAGATACTAAACTGTTCTACTTTTATTTGATTTTGGAAAAAAATACAAAAACTCGGTAAAAAGTAAGTGGCCTACTTTTTTCTCAAAAATATACGCGCATTTAGTGTGACGTCACACGACGTTGACGTTTTTTCTACCCTCAAGAACATACCTATTAGAGGCAGTCTTGCCGCTTAGGTGGGCAAACAATCGCATGCTTAAAAAGCAATAAAGTTTAGTTCTGCATAATCATATTGATCAGCAGGACCAAAAGCTATTGATTCTACTCTTGTCATATTTCTTTCTAATGCGCTTTTTCACACTGCCATAAAGGCTGACTCTTGAGGTATATTTTTAAGGCTTTAAATGGAATCCAAACAAACCTCTCTAACCCCTGGTCTCTCCATAAAACCAAGGTTTCTATAGAAAATATATTTTATTTTTCATTTTTGTTACATTAGTGGCACTATTTAAGATATTTTATATTAGTTTTATTAAAATGAATTACGAGGAACCTTTCAGCATTAATATCATCGATTGAAGTTCGTAAAAATTATACTTTTGTCCACATAGTTGGGTTAGGTGAATGAATATCACAAATAATCACGAAAATTTAGAGTTTACAGTGTCACAAATAGCCGACACTAGTCGCAAACACTTTGAAACACACAATAAACTCACATAAATCGCGTTATTTTAACTTTAATTACGAATTCCCATAATAAAAATCTATTGTTTGGATTCCTTGCCTGCGTCGTGACGTCAGAACTAAATGCGCGAATTGGCTGTGGTGCCTGCTGAGACTTCACATACATCAATTTTAGGCGAAGAACCAATTCTAAAACGGTATTTACCAATCGGTTATGTTGACGTTTAAACAATGTATTGTACGTCAAAGTTGTCACCATTTAGTACCGCGGTTATAATTGGTTGAACGCCTAAAATTGATGATACTAGACTAGAAACCAGTTACAAAGATGCCACAAGCGTCCTACAAATAAAGACGGCAATCAACTATCGCTATTCAAACGCGTCGTTTACATCGTGTGCGAGCAACAAAAAGGAGAATAATTGAAAGTGAGAGAGAAGTGATGACGCCGTGGCATCTTCTCTACTGACGAGAACTTTACTTTCATCTTAATTATGCAGTGGTAAACACCGATTTCTTTTAAAACTTTCCATTTAGTTCGGAAGGAACTATTATATATCATATATTCAAGGTGGTGTCCCATTTTACAATACTCGCAATTGAATTAAGATTTTAATGTCCACCACGTTGACCAGATTTATGTATATGCGAATTTATTTTAAAAAAGGCTATATAGTCCGAAAGGTAGCAACGTCGGGAAAACAAGAATTTTAGGTTGCTGACCTAAAATTATTTCTCGAAAACGTTACTACCTCCCAGAGTTGGGTCGAATACTGAAAATCGGTATTCGAATACGAATATCGGAAAAAGAAAGTATTCGAACACCGAATATTTGAATACTTCGAAGAAAAAAGTATTTGAATACTCTGTATTTATGAATATCAGAATCGGTATTCGAATACCGGGAAAAAAAATGCGAATACTACAAGAAAAAAAAGGTCGTTACCTATTCTTTCTAAAGCTACTGCTCCTAAAAATTTTAAAGGGCAAAAAAAAGGTGCTCCTCACTTTATTTTTCAGTATTTTTGTTTTCTTTTCGTATTCCAATCATGACAATACTATTCAGAATACTGACCACTCTGCTACCTCCTATACTAATAATTCTGAGCTGTTTTTTGGTTAACCTACATGTCGGGTTTAAAACTAGCTTTTTAGTTTTCGACCTTTTGTTTTGCTGGTTGAAATTATAACAAAGTTATAATTTGGTAGTGGACTGTATTTATTTCTGCTGTTTGGTACAATGTTGTATTTTCACTAAAGTTGGGTAAAACCCATAAAATGATATAAAGGTAGTGATTGAAAGCTAACCGCTTTGATGCTCTTCAAATGAGTTACGCAAAAGAACTGTTATAAAATACTGATTGAAAGCTAACCGCTTTTATGTTTAACTAATAAGTTACAAAAAGAAAACTCTTCGTCTTACCGGCTTACCCACTTCTTTATAAAAAAAATACCGGAAGTACGTCATTCGAACAAATGTCAAAATGGCTGAAAAGAAGTGCAACCTGTTGCACAGCTGTATGTGTTTGTGGTTGCCTATCAGTAGGCATATTTAAATAATTTAAATTAAGAAATGAAGTTAAAGTATCCAACACTACACCACTGTCATTTTCTTATTAGTTGAACTACCTCAAACTAAATTAAATCTGTAAATTGCATGTTTTTGTCGCCGGGCATAATATATTTAATTTTGGCATAATCTGCACCTGGTTTAGGATAAACTTGCGAGACAAATATGCAATTTTAGTTCGGGTTCGAACACCGGCCGGAATAAACGGTTTTTTTTTTTAATTCGGATTTTGAATTTTTTTAAATGGATGCTTTGATAGAACGAAACTTCGGTTGTAATCATGTGATGTAAGTCCTTAAAAATATATTTTTTTTGTTGTTTCTGTGGTACCACTGTTGCATTGCATTTAGGGGAATTTTCTGTTGCACAATAATTTAATTTGATTTATTTTTTTGTCTTACGCATGGTATTCGGGTAAAAAATGAGCCTTTCCGCTGTTTTGAGGACCTGATTGTAAAAAGTGTTTTAAAAGTAAGGTAAAAGCTTTGTACAGGGTATTCCGTTTAAGAGAAAAACAACATATTTTTTACTTTCTCCGTATTTTTTAGGAAATTCAAGATAGCCAATTAATGCGTTTTAGCTAGTTGAATTTAAAAACAAAAGACGTGGTTCACAAATATTGGGTTTTTTAAATGGAACATGGTACTGTATTATTACATATACAAGCAGTGGCGTACTATTAATTAGTAATTGTCTAGAAAGTGGGAGCAACTCCAATTTTGACGAAATTTGGCATATGGGGGCTCTGATCACGAATCTGAAAAATTGTTTTTTTCGGAAACGTTTCGTCCCCGAGATATCCCTCATCAAAGTGAAAAATTAAACTAATCGTATTTTTTTATATTCCCCCTTCTTTTTCCACACAATCCATAATTTAAAGCTAAAGTGGCCCACAATATTTGATTTTCAACTTTTAAATCCCGTTTTTTAAGTTTTTTTCATTATTTATCTATTAAATTGCATTGCTTTACTTTGATAATGCTGCAACCATACATACACATATACATACATTATGGCATACTGGGATTAAAATAATTCAAAGTAAAGCTCTGCAATTTAATGCAAAAATAATGTAAAATACGTAGAAAAACGGGGTTTTAAATGGTGAAAATCAAATATTGTGGGCCATTTTAGCTTTAAACCAAGAATTGTGTGCAAAAAGAAGGGAGAATATAGTGAAAATAAGAATAGTTTGATTTTCCACTTTGATGGTGGATATCTCGGGAACGGCAAAAAATTCTTTCAGATTCGTGATCCGACTAAAAATCATGAGATTCGTGATCAGCGCCCCAAAAACCCCGTATGCCAAAATTTGTCAAAATCGGAGTTGCTCCCACTTTCAGGACAATTACCCTATTTTTATTTCATCATCTTACTGGATCCATTCATAATTTTATTAAATACTTAGACTGATATCACAGGTATTATAAACAAAAAAATATTGTAAAACTTTACCACCCTGTATATCAAAAGTTTAAACATTAAGGACATTGGTTTTTTTTAACTTTTCTACCAAAAAGCACATAAGGATTTAAACCCTTAAGAATCATCATCTTAATTTGAAATACCCTGTATATTCGTCGATAATTAGATATGGTAATATCTTTTGGGGTAACTCGGGTCAGGTGGGCAGAGTGCAGATTCTGCAAAAGAGATGTCTGAGGGTGCTTTTAAATTTGGGGTGGAGGGAAAGTTGTAGGCCAATATTTAAGAACAAACATCTTTTAACTGTAATTGGAATTTATGTTGTCGAAGCAAAAACTTAGTCAAAAATAATGAAAGACAGCATAGTTACAACACAAGAAGTAAACAGAATCTTCAACCAAAATATACTAAATACAGTTGTGTTCAGGAAAATGTCCATTTTTGGTTAATTCGAATATGAAATACATTTCCTTTAAACGCAAGAAATCTTTCAAAAATTAAACTACTGCAAAAAACAAAGAATTGCCTTTGCTATAATCCTAGCTATACTTTCGACGAATTTTTGAATAACTTCAATAAAGATTATTTTGCCTAAGCATGCGTTCTAATTTGTTATTTTGATTTAATTTTAAAAATTCTAAAAACTTCTTTCTTTCCTTCGTTGCACACAACTGGAACAAGTCTCTTGGGTTTCTAGGTGAGTCCCAGATCGTTGCTCTTGATATATCTAAGGCTTTCGACCAGGTCTGGCATGCCGCACTTCTTAATAAACTTCCCTCCTATGGTCTTTCAACTAAACTCTGTACTTGGCTCTCTAGTTATATTTCTGATCGACGTATATCAGTCATTGTTGATGGCCACTCTTCAAGCTTTCACGAAATTAATGCTGGAGTGCCTCAGGGTTCAGTACTAGCACCAACTTTATTTCTTCTTCACATCGACGACCTTCTTTCTTCCACAACCAATCCCATTCATAGTTATGCTGACGATAGTACCCTTCACTCCACTTTTCAGGTTCCCAAACCAATCTCTCAACCCGACTTGGAAAGTAAACGCAGGGCGATGCAGATATCTCTTTCACAGGGTCTCAATTTGATATTGGATTTGGGCGCCAAAAATCTCGTTCAGTTTAATGCATCCAAAACACAATCGTGTTCCTTGTCGCGAAAAAAATCATCAAACACTCATCCTTTGCTTATGAGTGGCCAGGTTTTGCAGAGCGGGGACACATTTCACCTTGTGGGCGTCACATTTGAGAATAACCTTAACTGGCATAAACACATTGTATCTATAGCCAACGCGGCTTCAAAAAGCTTGGATTTCTTTTTCGAGCCAAAAAGTATTTTTCTCCTTCCAATTTATACACTTTGTATGCGTCCCAAATTCGACTCTCTCTGGAATATTGTTCTCATGTCTGGAAAATGGCATCCCCTACAACCCTCAGCATTCTTGATGCCATTCAAAGAAGGGCTGTTCGTCTTATTAATGATCCTTTACTTACTCAAAGACTTCCTTCTCTTGCCCATCGTCGAGCTGTGGGAGATCTATCGCTCTTCTATAGATACTTTTACGGCTTCTGCTCCGACGAATTATCCAGTATAGTCCCTCCTCTTGCAGCTCCCAACAGAGAAACTCGTGGTGCCGCACGTATGCATCCCTATACGGTCCAATTGGACAGGCCCCGAACTTCTCACTTTGTTCGTTCTTTTATCCCTAGAGTTTCTAGATTGTGGAACCTGTTGCCCGCGGAGGTCTTTCCTTCCCCCAAAATCTTCAAGTATTTAAGTCCCGTGTGAACAAACTCCCTCCTACCTCGCTTAAGACACCCACGGTACGTTAGTATTTAGGCTTTCAGCCTTCGTGGATTGTCCAAAGATTCAAAAAAAAAATGTATTTTTATGTATTATGTGTATTTTCTGAAGCTATTACAAAAAAAAATAAAATAAATATATATATAATAAAACAAAAACAGTATTTTTACATCAAACATTACATTTGCTTTAACAATCAAAATAACAAGTCTAACAAGAAACAAATAATAATAAATGCACCTAGATGTGAACATCTGTATGTGCACAATTCTTATACCCATTAGTACTGTCTAAAATATATCCTTAAACAGATGTAACATTTCAAAAATCTAACAATATACAAAAAGATAATTAAATAAAAAAGTAATACCAATAAAGAAAAAGCATAAAAAACAACTATTGACATGAACCTAATTAAACAACCTTTCAAAATGAAGAACATTTTCAAAGATATGTCCCTTGCAGGCCATTCTAAATCGATATTTATTCTTCATTTCCTTAATTTTGGGTGGTAACATATTGTAAATTTTGGGGCCTATATAGCTTATATACCTCAAGTTCAGATTATTGTGACTAATAGGAAGTTGCAGTTCTCCGTTTTCATTAGCCCGAGTGGCATAGTTATGGTCTATGACAACCTGCAACCTCCTACGAGTGTGCACAAAAGAACAGGCCGTTACAGCATATATTGATCTGATGTTATTTAATTCCATGGAAAAAAGCATTCTGGTAGGATATAATTTATTTTTTCGTAATATAATCTTTAAGATGTATTTTTGTATAATGTTAAGCTTATGTAAGTTGCTATTATAAAGACCGCCCCACACAACTATGCCATATCTAATAATCGATTCAACAAATGCCTTATAAACTGTAATTAAAATTTTTCTACCTAAAAACTCCCTCAGTAAGTAAAACTTATGAATGAGCTTACGAATTTTGTTGGATATATAATCAATATGGGGTTGCCATTTGAGGAATTGATCAATTATTATCCCAAGGTATTTCGTACTAGATGTTTCTGAAATACACTGGTTATCAACAGTAATAGAATCAAATGATGGTCTGTTGGCTCTAGTAAGGGAAAAGGCAATGTAATTAGTTTTAGTTAAGTTTAAAGTTAGTTTATATGATTGAAGCCAATTTTTGACTACTCTGATTCCGTTGATAGTATGATCCTTTACATTATCCCAACTATCACCCGCGAAAACAATCGCCGTATCGTCCGCATATGAAATAGAAACCCCTCCCATGTTTAACTTCAACAATGAATTTATGTAGGTGACAAACAATAATGGCTCCCAAAACTGTTCCCTGGGGAACACCAATTTTTATTCTTTGTTTATTACTTAAGACATTATTAATTTTTACCATTTGGCACCTATCTACTAAATAACTCTGAAATAAATTGAAAACAGTTCCTCTTATGCCACAGGCATGGAGGACACTAAGAAGTCTGTCATGGGGGACAGTATCAAAAGCCTTGGCTAGGTCTAAAAATACAGCTATACATTTTTTGCTTAAATTTAAGTTATTTACCACCTCGGTAACAAGTCTGTGCATTGCATCAGATGTACTCGATTCATCCACAAAGCCATACTGATTTAACGATAATACATTGTTATTTTTAAAGAAAAGAGTGAGCCTTTCCTTCAAACATTTCTCAAAGAGTTTTGCAAAATGGCTTATAAGGCTAATAGGACGGTAATTATTAATGGAAGTTCGACATCCAGCTTTGAATATGGGCGTGATTATTGATATTTTAAACTCTTCTGGTACAATTCCGGTTTCAAAAATTAAATTAAATATATGCAATAGCGGATCAATTATTTCTAAGTAAGTCTGCTTAATGGTAATTACCTGAATGCCATCATAACCCGGTGAGCTGTTATTTTTTAGTGAAGCAATATGTTTAATTAATTCATTCTTTGTTACAGGCATAAGAAACATTGAGGTGGGTAGTGGCGAGTCAATTTGACACTCAACTTGTGGAGGGGAATGGCCTTCGCCATTTCCACTCCGACATTTATAAAATGATCATTACAAAAATTTGACATTTCCAAGGAATCAACAAAGTTTTCTCCCAAATCGTTTTTTATATTAACAGTATCAGTTCTGCTATTTCCCTCATAAGTGGCATCCTGCTTGTATTGTTTTATTGATTTTTAACACGCTTTTATTAGCTTGGGTTGTAACTATCTATCTATCTATCTATCTATCTATCTATCTATGTAACGGAATCTTTAAGCCTAATTTTTACCAACTTCCAGCGATTCAATTTCTTTAAAACTTTGCACACGTATCAAGGACCGATGACAATGCAATAATTTAAAAACAGTATCCCGTTATCCTGATTAGGACCGCCAGGATAAATAAATTCCTTTACAGATCCTCTGTGTCTCTTGACAAAATGGCGAAGGAATTTTTTAGTGAATAAACTGGAGCATTTATTTTTAAAAAACTAATTGATATATCGAACTAAAAATGAAAAATAAATAATAGTTTAAAAACTAAAAAACACGCTTTTATATGCAACCGAACTAAAAATTAGAAAATAATTTTTCATTACAAAGAGTTTGTCACTTCAGAATAAAAGCGTGGGTGCTTAATATATTAAATGTTATAATTATTCTATTTGCAAATATCTATTAGGGAAAAGTTATGAAAAAATAGTAAAATGCACCCCACGCTGTTTACTCTGAAGTGACAAACTCTTTGTAATGAAAAATTATTTTCTAATTTTTAGTTCGGTTGCATATAAAAGCGTGTTTTTTAGTTTTTTAAACTATTATTTATTAATTTTAAAGTGATATTAGTTTTAAGGTTCTATACGCCAAGCGGCGTTATTATTGTAAAAAAATATAATATGGAACAAATAAAGTTTATGACTCACTATTAATCACCTGAAACTTTATTTTCATTAAAAATGATATTTACCTTGATTAAAATTTGATCATAGTTTATGATTATTTTTATATTTTCTGTGAAATTTAAATATCGAATAATATACAGGTCATTTATATTGTACACAAATTTTAAATATTCCCTTTTTTGCAGAAGTTCGTTATTAAGTCAGAAGCGTTCCGCCGCTTCCGCCTCGGCCGCCGACTGCTACAACATGTCTCTGGGCGCCGGGCCTCTGTGGTGGTCCTGATGCCCCTGGGGAGAACAGGGGCAGTCCAGGAGGGATCAGCCGGCCTCGCCGCCACCGCTCCGGCTCACGTTCCGCACCGCTGGTGCCGCTGGCAGTTCCCGTTCCGCGCAGCCGTGGGACGCGGTACTGCGCGGCCGCGTGCTCTACGTCGCTCCGCCGCCCCATCTGGCGGAGGGCAGTAGGGAGGCGTTCGTGGCTCTGCTTGAGGCCGCCGAGGATCAATTGAAGTGTCAACATGTCATTGTGGTAAGTAAACAATAATAACATTTGGGGGCGTCAGAGAACTTTGAAAAGGATTGGTAATTCTCTATAATGAGTTTATTCGTCGTCGCTGCTGGTAAATAAGCATATTTTTTTAATAATTTTACCACCCTGCATCTCAAAAGCTGAGCCATTTAGAACATAAATTTATTTATACTTATCTTCTTAAAATCACTTAAGGATTCATACATTTAAAGATTAGCATCTTATTCTAAAATACCCTGTATAGATTAGATCTGGCCAAACAGGAAGTAAATTTGTTAAATCCGGTTATTTTCAAAAACGGCTGCTTAAATCAACTTTTAGCACGTATACCTCTTTTACGTAGAATATGTTGAAGAATAAGGATTTGTATCTAAAAGTTACATACATAGTGACATAAAAAAGTGATTTCGTTTTTAATTTTGCAAGATACCGTAGGTAGCGCCCTCTAGGGTATACAATAAAATTGATAAGCAGGTTCGTTTTTCTCAAAGTCGTTCTATACAATATGAGCAACGCTGTTTGGTTCATCGGCAAGCAATAGAATAACAAAACAAGCACTATTAGTCACGCATGTTTACATGCCGGGATTTAGTTAGATTGTCTTTTTTCCTCACATTGCCTATATGTTATGTTATTTAACTGAACCTGTATAGGTATGGATGGTGGAGGGGAGGATAACCATCTGAATGTTTTAAAAAGTGTCCGTCGAAAGTATGGATGGTGGAGGGCAGGATAACCATTTTTATGGGGGACAAGTTAAAAAAGTGGCCATCGGAATGTAGCAAATTGGGATGGCGCCACAGTAGCCAGTGGAGAGATTTTGGTATTTTTTTCTTTTTTATTTTGTATCTATCTGTCCTTTTTCATTTGTACCTCACTCTAATAATTCATGCTCATTGGTTAAAAAATCTCCTCTGGCTACTGTGGCGCCACTTTAAGCTCCTTTTCGACGGACACTTTTTAAAACATTCAGATGGTTATCCTCCCCTCCACCATCCATAGTCGAAAGGAGCAACTTAAGGTGGCGCCACAGTAGCCAGAGGAGATTTTTTTACCAATGAGCATGAATTATTAGAGTGAGATACAAAATGAAAAAACGACAGATAGATACAAAATAAAAAAGGAAAGAAATACCAAAATCCCTCCACTGGCTACTGTGGCGCCATCCCAATTTGCTACTTTCCGATAGTCACTTTTTCAACTTGTCCGCCATAAAAGATGGTTATCCTCCCCTCCACCATCCATATATATAGGGTCGCGACATTCGGCCATATTACTTTGACGTGTTATGACGTCTCATCTCCCATTTTTCGGCCATGTTGTTCAGTGCCGGAGATATACAGTTTATTGTATTAGTAGAACAACCGTCAGGAATCTGTAGCAGCTTTTTTCCGCATCTTTTAGAGACACCTTGTATACTCTATAAAATAAAACGTTTTTTTTTATATTCCGCAGGTATTTTCCGCAGACCGTCCGGACCGTGCCAACTTGGTCCGCACCTTCATGTTTCTCGGCTTCGCCGTGCTGAGCCCACGTCTCCGCTGGTGCCTCCCCAGCTTGCTGCGGGCAACGTGTGCATGCTGTACCACATCGAGGAGTAGTCCACCCCCAGCTCAGCCTCGGATCTCCTGTTTTCGATTACTCGACCGTAGCATAGAAAGTTTAGACTAGATATTCTAAGGTTAGGATATGATTTAATTTCCAACAAATAACACTTCTTATAATTTTATTTGCTTTTCTTTAAAAAGCTGAACTAAAAATAGAGATTCAATTTGTAAGTATTAACAAATTAATGTAAATTAATGTAACAGCATCGAGAACTCCATCGTACCAGTTTAATTCAGTAAAATAATTGTGTATGTCTGCACTATCGCAAACTTTCATCATGTCTGTTTATTTATCGACGTTTTTGCAGCTTAAAAAGTGACTTTATATTCTACCTTAGATAATAAGTTATGTAATTTGTAAGGTATTGTTTACAGGCTACTGAAAACCCACAATATCATTTCTTATAATTATTATCTTATCTAATAACTTCTTTTTTGCCATCAATATTTAAATTGTTACTCCAAATGTTCTTTGAAAAGTTAAGAGCCTCCTAAAAAAGTTACTATATCTGCACCTAAATCTACAAGCACCAAGGCAGAAGATCTCCAGAAACAATATTAAAAAGTTAATTTTGATTATATTTTAAATAATAATATAAAACTATAAATATCTTTTTTAAACATAAAAAACATCACTCTATAGACTTCAGTAGCCATTTTAGATAAGTAAGTTAGTGTTAGCTAGATAAGATAAGTAGTAATCGAAGACGGGAGTAAAAATTTACCAACTTGGTGCGGAATATTAACCCCTATCAGACCCCTATATAAATAAAAAACCAAAAAAAATTAAAAATCTTAAAAAATAAAAAAAAATGTTTTATGCCGTTCAAACAAGAAATAATGGTTGAAATTTGTAGGTTTTTGTTAATTTTTTAAAATTTTTGTGATTGAAAAAATGCATTTTAATTTTTCTTGTGTCGTCCTTTAGGCCATTATTTGTTGTTTTTATTATACTTTAGTTAGTGTCATATTAGTCTAGTTGGTGTATTTTGTGCGTTCAAATATTCATTCCGCATTTATTATATTTTATTAGTTATAAAATATTTAGTGTAATACTTGGTTACTTTAAATATATATAATTTAGTAAGGTATGAAGTTGTTTTTTTCGGGAATTCACTTTCATAGTGTATAACGAGTATAATCGCTTTTTTAAAGCAACTTCCAAAATTATGACAAATTCAAAATACAAACCAAGTTATTGCCGGTCCTGTAAGATTTTTTAATGGAACCCATCTCCAATCAGCTACTTTCATTTTACAATCGGGCGCATTCAGAGTGGCTTTCCAGTGACGCAAATAGAGCGCTCCCGAGTAGCTCAGGAGCATTTCGTTCTACTTTATGGCGTTCCAGTGACGGAAAGTGTTATGCACCTGAGCTACTCCGTTTTCTTTCCCTTGCCCCTCATGCACCAACCCCTCTTTTGGTTTTGTGCTTCAAACGTGTTTTTATGGTTAAAGATGGATTTTTAAATTGATTTATTTAAAATTGAATTAGGTATTAAAGAGATTATTATTATAAAGCCAAGAAAGGTTAAAAACAACGAAATTTTAAAATTTCTTAAAGTATCTCTCTTTCCTTGTCTAAGGATGCGTTCCAGTGACTAAAAGTTGTGGTTTCTGCTCCGAGGAATTAGCCAATATAATGTGTCCTCTAGCATCAACACAAAGTGCTCTTCTTAAGCATTTCTTTGCATTCTTTAATCCTTTTAGCCTTTGTAGACTATACCAAGATAAAATTGAATGTGTAAACATACGGTAGGCGGCAATGTAAACAGTACTAAAATTTCTACATGATCTTTAGCGATTTTATGCCAGTAACCTACCATTGTAATATAGATAATAGTAAACATTTTATTATTCAATTAAGTACTGTTTATTTTGCCTTATACTGTATATAAAACCTGGGAACCTTGAAATTATTGCTGGGAACAGCATGCGTATGGATGGTGGAGGGGAGGATAACCATCTGAATGTATTAAAAAGTGGTAATCCGAAAGGTGCAAATTGGGATGGCGCCACAGTCGCTAGTGGAGAGATTTAGACAACGGCGGCCATATTGGTGCCATCCGGGTCTCAACACTCTCAACTGCGACTGCCGGATGGCACCAATATGGCCGCCGTTGACTAAATCCCTCCACTAGCTACGGTGGCGCCATCCCAATTTGCTACATTCCGATCGCCACTTTTTCAACTTATCCGCCATAAAAGATCCTGATCCTCCCCTCCACAATCCATAAGCATGCGTGAAACAGAAAGAAAATAAGTTTAGTATCTGTCAACATCATACAAAGCGAAAGGGAATGGTCACGTACGAGAATTTTCACACCGATAAGACTTCTCTAGGTAGGCATATGCTTAAAGTACTTTGTTGTTATGTTTTTATCCCCGACTCTTTCGGAACTAACTTTGTGCCTAATCATTCACCACGTGATTAAATTGGCCAATGATCACTAAAGTCGATTTTATAACTACTTCCAGCTGACATTTGACATTCGCGCCACAAAAAGCGAGCGAAAACATATGACTCCATCATAAAAACGGCTATTTTGTTGTCGTTTGCAAGACTAATTATTATTTCTCGAAAGTTTTAGTGTAAATTTTAGTTAAAATATTACAAAATATTATATACAGAGTTTATGTAGTTTTATGTGTTTTGTTAGCTGTACCGGTAAGTATTTTGTAGGAAAAAACTTTGTTTTGGTTGTAGTTAACTGGCTTTGCTTAACTGGAAATTATCATGTATTTTTGAAAAATTTGGGTCAAATTTATTGGTCATTACGCAGTTCTATAAAAAGAATGATTCGTATGTATTAGAGAAATATTAAGTATTAAACCGGTATGTTATTGGTCCATGTATCTACATTTTAACATGCCACAGGCAATTTTTGCCTTGACCCTGTGCTTGGCAATTCTTTCTCTTTAGTAGTTGTTTTCGCTTTTAGAATGTTTTTAAATGTTTTCATATCAGGGGTTTTATAGTTTTGGTTTTTAATACACCTGCTGGGGAACTTAAGCATACATAGATTTCTTTGTATTCCTTGAAATGTCTAGGAGTTTGTTGGAAAAACTTGTAAAAAAATTGTTCTTACCCTAAAGAAGAAATACAGTAAATTTTACCAAATTGTCCCAATATCGGAGTTGCAGCAACTTTCTAGATAATTGCCAGAAATAAGTAATACTTAGTTGAATGTTAGTATTTTATTGTTTTAGAGAAGTAGACACTTTTTTAGTTTTTTTCTTTATATAGAATTATTTGTATTCCTAAATGAAAATTAATTGGGTAATAGTTTGATATAGCGGTTTTCGCTATTATAAGAGATTTTGAAAAATTCTTTTTCAGGGCGTTTCTATAGGTCTATTATGACACAAATCTGTGTGCGCGTTTTCCAAAATCCATTTCTATAATTTGGTATTAATAAAAACATATTTACGGGACGGTGGAGTGAACAGGGGTGCTGGGTGGGGACAAAACAGTATAAATCCAACGTCAAACACAAGAAAACATTAATACACTGCACTCGGGTCACATGAATAATGTAAATTAATTTTGAAAAGTATTAAATTTTTTGAAAAACTATCCCACACATATGAGAATTCTCGTCCCCCATTAATTAACGAAGGAGAATTCATTTTGGTCAGCTGATAACATGAAGTTTGTCATTATAAAAATGACAGTCTTGATAGAAGCAGCGTTGCCAAACTTCTTATGAAGAATTAACAGCAAGCCTATTTCGGAGATTATCCACCATTTCCATGAGAAATAATGGTATTTTTTGTAGAAATGCCTCCTTCTTTATGTTTAGGTATTTTCTTTTTTTTCTCTACAAAATATAATAGAAAGAAGGAATAACTTAATTTTTCATATGAATTTTGTCCTGTATCTTCCTTTTTTTAAGCTATTGACACTTTCTCACTACATCGCAAGACATTTACAGTTCTCTTGCAAACTCTTCTTTTTATGCAGTGACAGCCATGGCTGGATTGTTATACTATTATTTATTTTTATTTTTTAAACAATTTTTTGGACATTTTTGTAAACAGAAAGTGCGGTGTGTACTGTGAAATACTGTTTTTGGACGTTTAATGTAGGATTTCTACTGTTTCGTCCCCACCCAGCACCTCTGTTCACTCCACCATCCCGTAAATATGTTTTTATTAATAATAAATTATTATGGAATTTAGAAAACGCGCACACAGATTTGTGTCATAATCGACCTCTAGAAACGCCCTGAAAAAGAATTTTTCAAAATCTCTTATAATAGCGAAAACCGCTATATCGAACTATTACCAAAGTTAAATTAGACACTAAATAATTCACACTGGTTGATGTGTCTTTAATCAATACATCTCTCTCACAAAGAAGTTAAATTTATAGCATGAGGGGTGCAAAGTTCAATGCATTGTAGAAAAATGAAAGAAGGGTTTAAAAGTAGCAAATTTCATTTTAAAATAGACCATGAAAATAATTACTTTCTTATTCACTAGCATTGTAGTTAAATTGTCTTAAAAAAATATTAAAAAAAAAAAAAATCATATGGTGGCATTGTCAGTTTATCACATTAAACAGTTAGGAAATATATAAATAAACAATTATTTTGATATGTTATCATACTAAGAATAATAATATCCTTGCTTTTATTCATGCATTATAATTATAATGTATTTTTTAGATTGTCACATTAGTGGTCTTCTTTTAAATTTAAAAAGAAAATGGTGTAAAACTAATAAACCACAATAATCTTTTGAATGCTTTGTTTTGCACATAATACATTATCATGCCTTATTATAGACTTAATTATATGTAGGTATATTTATTTATTTAATAATCTCCATTATAAGACTTAAAAAGCATTAACATAAACCGTTGCATAGAACAATAAAAAATTGAATAAAATTATTCCTCTATTTCCTTAAATAAACAAGTTGCTTGGTAAAAGGAAGAAATATCTTGTAGTTTAGCTATGAAAATAGTTTGGTAAATATGCAACATAACAAAAAACGTTTTTTAGAACATCACGAAAATGGCAACAACCAGGAGAAATCATTTGACAACCACACATGATCGGTCACCTTTTATCTCTGAACGTAGACGCAAACTTTTCCCTATTGACGACTACGACATGGATTCTGAACTTGGACAACCTCTTTGTTCAGACACAACTTCCTCTGACAGTGATAACGAAGGCGCGAACTCAATCTGTAAATACGACATAATGGGTGTTGTTCAGAACAACAAAGTTCTTGGAAATGAAACACCTATGAGTACCAAGGCTTGCTCTGACACCATGTCGCCATTAAGACTTAGTCCATTCACACGTTCCTCAATAAGGGACACTCCAAAAGGTTCTCCCCATCAAAATTTAGCCCATCTACAAGTTCCATTAGAGAGACTCCTAAATTTTCTCCTTCTCAAAACTGGAAAACTCCACATGATTCTTCTACTAAGCCTCTCCTTCAGAAAGAACAAAAGACTCTTTTGGAAGAATCAAAGAGTCTAAAACGAAAGAACTCATCAGACAGCTCACCTGAACAAAATAAGAACTCGAAAATGGACTCAAGTAAAACCTCCAAGGTTAGGACTGCTCTCTTTCCCCTGAAGAAGATAAGTTCACGTCTTTGCCCACCAAATCATTCTATTCGAAAAATCAAGAAGATATTATAGAAAAACTTGTTCATAGGGAAAAATTCGTTCCTAAACTTGTTAGGTTGCCTACAGTGAAGCACAACTACAAGAACAAGAAAAATTCGGTCAAATCAACAACGGAGTGAGGCATAAAATTCGTAAACCAAAACACAAGCAAATTTCCAAAGCTGTTATTTTAAAGGCTTCCAAGAAGTTAATGGATACAGGATCTGCTTTAACCGAATACATTCAAGATCTTGCAGCACTTAAAAATAAGCAAAAAGCTGAAAGTAAACTCATAGTTAATCCAACTGGTTTATCTGAGAATGTTGCTCCAGCAAAATCTATTGAAGACCCTAAATTAGAAGGATATTTGAATGTTGTAAAGAAGCTACAAGAGCCAAAGAAGCTTATTAATACCCCAGTTAAGCAAATTCAACAATTTGTTGAAGGAAACAAGGAAAATTATCCAGTGGAATCTCGTTCCAGATCTGCCAGTCCTGAGGATTTAAAATCCAGAAAGTTTTTTAAAAGTTCCCGAGCTAAATTCCCTTGTAAACTTCAAAATATTACTAAAAAAACTAAAGATCTGACAAGTAAAATTGATGATAACAAATGCGATGCTGTTAAATTTAACTTAATAAATAAAGAATCTCAAGATAATACTCTTAGAATTCGGTTAGAAACTAGTAACGATTTTGAAGATGAAGATTTAGAACCTCAAGCCGATATTGGCAATATTCTGTCAGCTTTGTCTGACGAGAGTCCTCAAAAAACTCTTCGGCCTGAGTGTCAGTCTACTGCTAATGTTTTATCTTTAAATTCTGATATGTTGGAAACAACTAGTAGTCGAATTATGGATAATACACAATTTCAAAATGCTAATCCAAACATTCTGTTGGCAACAACAAATCCAGCAAACCATAATTATGTCACAGAATGTAGTGATATTAATGGTGATTCTTCTAATAACCAACACAGTTTGGTTAATAATGGAAGTGTGTTTGAAAATATCGGTTTGGAACATCATGTGGTGTCTAGTCAGGTTGTTTTTGACAACATATTACTGGAGGAGGAAAACGTCACTACATCGAATACTAATTCAATCCAAAATGGGCCAGTTCCTGCAATTTCCAGTGGTACAAATTCCACAGATATAAGCCAAACATCACATTATTCCAATAAATTAACTTTAGAAGCTCACAAGTCGATTTTGGCCTCCGAAAACTCGATTCTGCTGCACCAAAACGACATTGCCAACATGATTCTGTCGCCTATTTCGCAAATGTGTGACGTCACATCCGGTTTGGCTTTAAACAGCCCTAAAAAAGGACGCAATTTGACTATGCTGTTGAACAGCATGTCTAATGCGAGTAAAACGTTAAGTTTTAACAATTCTCGTTCTGTAGATATGGAGCAGCAGCAAAAATTGTTTCCTGTATTCTATCCCGGGGCGAAGGGGGCTCCTGATAGGGGGAGAAGAGGGAAAGAGGAGAGATTAAGAGAAGCGCCAAGAGATTTAAGGGTAAGTCTTGAATATTCTATTTTATTATTGTACTTGAGGTCAATACACACTAGCACTTACGGTCCGGTCAAATAATTTACATGCTTTTTAAATGAATGACATTAAATGACATTTAAATAGCATGTAATATATTTGACTGCAAGTTGGCTTTTACAAAGAGAGGAAATAAATTGATAAGATCTTATTTGGTGGGTGGAGCAAATATGAAACGCAGGTTCTCATCATTGGTTGGTTTTAGCTGGCGATGGGGGAGAGTCTACGCCCACTTTACGACGTTTTGTCTATCAGTTTTTATCCTTAGTCTATTCCTTTTAAGTCTTATGCTGAATATTATTATAAATTTAAAAGAAAATCTTTACTATTTTTTATTGCAGCTTTACATGATGATCAGATGTTGTTGGACGCAGGCCAGAAAAAATTTGGATATACTGTTTGTAATGAATGCAACATAGTTTACCATATGGGCGATCCGGGTGATGAACTCGAGCATACGAACTACCATAATGCGAGTCACATCCTTAGATTCAGTGTAAGAATTTAAATTTCAATTTTTGTATAAATAACAAGGTTTATTTTTGTTAAATATGTTTTTTGACTCGTATTGAATCTTGCAAATATTCTAATTTTTTAGGGTTGGAAAAACGAGCACCTAGTGGCTGATTTTCAGAAAAACGGTAAAATAATAAAAGTGTTGCCAACAGATTCTAAGATCTGGTTGAAGAAGGTAAAGGACCTCATGGAGTTTGTAAAAAGAGATTTGGGCTGCTACGAAATGGAATATGATATAAGTGGATCTGAGGTATGTCACAATTGTCATTATTTTTTTAATATGTTTTTTGAGTTACTTATTTTAAAAATTAACGTGTTTTTTTTATTGGACAAACCACGAAGGCTAAAAGCTTAAATAGTAACGTACCGTGGGTGTCTTAAGCAAGGTAAAAGGGAGTTTGTTGACACGGGACTTAAATACTTGAAGATTTGGGGGGAAGGAAAGACCTTCGCGGGCAGCAGGTTCCACAATATAGAAACTCTGGGGATAAAAGAACGAACAAAGTGAGAAGTTCGGGGCTTGTCCAGTTGGACCGTATAGGGATGCATACGCGCGGAACCACGAGTTTCTCAGTTGGGAACCGTGAGTGGAGGAACTATACTGGACAATTCTTCAGAGCAGAAGCCATGGAAGTACCTATAAAAATGCGATAAATCCCCCACAGCCCGACGATGGGCAAGAGAGGGAAGCCTTTCTGTAAGTGAAGGATCATTAATGAGATGAATAGCTCTTCTTTGAATAGAATCAAGAATGCTTAGGGTTACGGGGGACGCCATGCCCCAGATATGAGAACAATATTCCAAGGGAGGTCGGATTTGGGACACATATAAAGTGTATAAATTAGAAGGGGAAAAATACTTTTTGGCTCGAAAGAGAAATCCAAGCTTTTTGAACCTGACGTGGCTATAGATACAATGTGTTTATGCCAGTTAAGGTTACTTTCAAATGCGATGCCCACAAGATTAAAGGTGTCTTTGCTCGGTAAAACTTTGCTGCTCATAAGTAGAGGATGAGTATTTGATGACTCTTTTCGCGACAAGGAACATGATTGATTGTGTTCTGGATGCATTAAAATGGATGAGATTGGCGCCCCAATCCAATATTAAATTAAAATCCTGCGAAAGAGATATCTGCATCGCTCTGATGAGTTTATACCATAGAAAGGTGCTATGTGCCAAGGAGAATAACTTGAGAAAAAGCCATGTGCCTGTAGTTTATCCTAACTGGCGTCAAAATACTTGTGTTTAGATTTTGTTGACCCGTAGCTTTCAAAATGTGAAAATAATAATAAGTTTTTTTAAAATAACCCTGCTTCTTGTTTTTGGCACTTAGAACCTTTGATATTTCAACTCTTCATTTGTTATGATTTTATTTTTTAATATGCTTTTTGAGTTACTTATTTTAAAAATTAAAGTGCCAGAGTAGCAATTTATTTTAAGTAAATAAAATTTGATCTAGAATTTCGTGATACCTATCCTGTATTATTTATTTTAAAATATTCCTTTTTCTTAACAGGTCTACCTCTACATCAAAAACCGTACAATAGCAGGTTGCGCCGTTGCCACAGTTCCGAAAGAAGGCGGCCATCGGATGCTAAGTACACTGAACAACGTTGCCATGTGTTCGGAGGAATCCTACCCGATTAAATGCGGTATTTCGCATATATGGGTCGCTTTAAATTACCGAAAACAAGGTATCGCCACGGCTCTCATGGACGCTGTCAAAAAGAATTTCATTTACGGGTACATTTTAGAAAATAAGGACATCGCGCTGACGTCACCGACCGAGGCTGGATCGGCATTTGCCGAGAAGTATTTTAAGACTCCGAATTATCTAGTTTATTACATGTGAATATTTATGCAGTATTATTTTAGCACAGCCTTCTTAAACTCTGAGCCGTGAAGTAAGAAAGGCAACGTTGCAAACAACACTGTACAGTAGGAATATTGAAATGAGTTCCTAATAGATTACATGCTAAATATAATTAATTTTTTAAGTGTTTTAAACAAAATATAGGTATACATTTTTTTTGGATATTTTAGACAACATATAGGTATAACTTTAAATACTATAGTTGCTCTAAAAAGCAATAATGTGGCTGCAAAACTTATCAGGAACTTTTCTGCCTTATACAACTTTGTTGGTAAGGATTTAAAAATTTCAAATTGTTATGATGTTTTCTACCCCGCTTTATGCATTTTTTGCGAACAGAACAATGTAGCTTTTTTAAAGTTAACTGAACATTTATTATTTAGAAATACTTGCAATACTTAAAATGAATTGAAAGCATGTGTGTTTAGTTATAAATATAAAAGCTTAATAATATAGCGTATTACATAAGATTCGCTTTAAAATAACAAATGCTTTAAATTAGTTTTTCCACTATACTTACCCTAAAACCGCCTTAGGTAAATAACTTTCAGAATATCTATATAAATAATATTTTTGGTGAACTTACCAGGATATTTATGCGCATTAGTTGATATAGTCTTTAGGACATTGCTTGGGGTAAATATTTGTTTTTGGTGCACTATACACACTATTAATAACGAAAAAACCAATTTTTTTAAAAACACACTTAGTTAATTAGTAGCCCTTAAAATATATTTGTCCATTTACGGTATAGGTACTACTTATACTTTTAATATAAAAACACTTATCCGGTCCATAGCGCACAACCAGGCTTTCCTAAATTCATCGTTTATGGGGAAATAAAATGTTGTTTGATAACCCTCTGTTTTAATACAACTTGGGTAATTCGTTTTGCAGCCTGAAACGCAACACGTTCGTGCCATAATGTATGCCGTACGCACCAACTATACGCGCACATTTAAACGTAAAAACAACAATTGACATATTGCCACTGGTCCTATTTTTTAAATATAACAATTAATTGCTTATTTTTTCTTTATATAATAAATACACGCTACGATTTAACTTTTAAAAACAGAAAAACCTTTTAAGCAATCGTTTAAACTTGTTTCTGTTTACTTCTAAACATTACTTGACATTCCTACTGTGCTGTGTTGCCAGATTTCTCCTTCACGGCTTAGAATTTAAGAAGGCTGTGATTTTTAGGTTTAATGCAATAAGGTCCTGTTATATGTGTAGGTATAATTTGGACTTCGGTATTTAGTTTCATTTAAGAAAAAATGGGTTTTTATCGAATATGCATAGCATGACGTAAGCAAATTTACATTACATACATCAGTGACGACTCATAAAGAAGGGGTTTGTGGAACCGCAAGAAAAAAAAAACAAACTTAAAGTGTACAGGATGTCTCAGATTAAGATGGTGATTTCCAAATGTGTCGATCCTTGGGTAGTTTTAATAAGAAAAGTTCAAGTGAACCAGTGTCCTAAATTTCTTATCTTTTGAGAACTTTTTAAAAATTCGGATTTCTTTTTTATAATATCTTTGATATAGTTAGGACCAGATTTTATTCATTCTGAAGGGTTGCCGAAAAGTATCTAATGTAAATAAACCCTTTTGTGAATAATGATTTCAATAAATAATACACCCGACGAGTTCATAATCCTTTCCGGCACGTGTCAGCTATTATAGCAGGACAGAAACGAAATAAGATGATGTTTTGTAAGTACGTGATACGCCTTTTACCAATTTTTTTTTTATTTATCTAAAAAATATGTAATCAGGCTTTGTCAGAGGCTATGTGCTTTCGAAAAGGTTTGTTTAGTGAGGTTGCAAGTGTCTTAACATGGGCGTCAATAGTCCCTTCTCTAGCTTCCTTGATGCCCCCTGCTACTTTCCTGATAAACGTTTTCACTACTTCTGGAATTTGACCTCTGGTGTCAAGGATCATCGCAATCCAAGAACTCGCATCTCTAGACTTTATAGTCTGCTCATAGAGTGGCATCCCGGTGTCATCTATGAAACTCCCGTCGTCATCATCCTTTTTCCTTGTTTCTTCCTCTGTCTCTACATAGACCTTTTGCATTTCATAGGTGTGAGAATAAACATATGCAATACATCCTGCATTAAAGAGCAGTTTTAGGTTTTGCCCTTCGCACACATGTTTCGCGTTCATAGATCTCTGACTTCGGAGCAAGCATCCTATCATATGGACCATTTCGAAGAAATGTGGGTTTGCCGATGCAGAGTATGATGACTTTAGGACCAGACCTAAATCAACTTGATACGGAAAGTAAGAAAACGTTACCTCTATTTTATCTTCTTCTATCATCATTTTGTCGATTTCGTCACCTACAACCGGAATAAAGATCCAATCTAAAAACTCCTTAAGACTCTCCATACCAAGAACATTGATTATGTAGCCGTACGACATGACAGCGGCGCAATCCTTATATCGTGATCCTGTAGACCCGATCCTTATTTTTGAATGTTCGTGCTCAGGAAATCGCGTAAAGAACATATCGATTGTTGCTACAAGGAAATTGAATTCCTTATCATTTTCCCATCCGTTGTATATCTCTATGACCTCTGTCAGGTTCTCAGCGTCTGGATTGAGTGCCTTTAGTTGATCCGAAATGCGTTTGGTTATCTGTGCTTTATACTCTTGCACTTTAGCCCTTATAACCCGGTATATCGATATTACGTATAGGGCCATCCAAGCATCGTCAGCGGGTGTGGCATTAGCTCTTTGCACTTCTTGGCGAGCAGGAACAGCTCGAATACTGACCAGATCTAATGGTGTAATCACCTGATCCTTCTCTCCGATGAGGACTCCATAAGACATCCAGTCTTCAGTTAGCTTACAGGAGATAGTCCGATAATAATAATAAAGAAATGTTTTAGCAACTCCTAGCTTGATACTGTTTGTTCCAATGGATGACTTGAGAGCGCCTCGAGCTGTTTCCAGGTCATCAACAACTAGAGTTAGAGAACTTATGGGTTTTTGATTGGGATGAACGGTAAACCACGAATGGGGGTACTGAGTCGGAATTTTAGCCGAAGGAGCCTTCGGTTTGATTTTGATTCCAGTCTTATGCCGAAACATCTTGTCAATATCAGAAGAATTCTATTTGACTGTATTTACTTTATCATTTTTTGTGCACTTGGCGGCATTGCTTTCAGAATGAATTATAGGTGGTTCAGACTTTACCAATCCAAATATCGTGGGCTTAGAGCGAAAACTCACTAAGTCAAAAATCATAGTTTTGAGAAAATCGATGTTGAAAATTTTTGAATTTAAAACTGAATGTAATCGGTATTTTCTATTATTTCTGTAGCTTTAACCAAAGTGATAAATACTCTTAGGCATTAGATAATTGTTTTTACATCTAAAATTTGATCTTATTTTAGTAAGTTTTTAAGAAAATAACCGATTTTAGAATAAAAATTGACTTAATGAGTTTTGCTTCATTGGAATTAGGAAAAATTGGACTTAGTGAATAAAAACCTTAACTTTTAATAACAGTTTTATTGAGAAAAAGTAATTATTATTATTCATTTTTTCTTCATCGCTGTCGTTGAATTCTGGTTCTGGTGCTGGCTCATTATCAACGGATCCACTAACTGGTAGGGAATTATACCAACCATGATACTCTGCTGGAATTGTGCCCTTTTTGCATAGGTTCAGTAGATCAGATTTCTTTTCATTGGATATCGGTAGTAACTTTTTGTAGAGAACGTTTAGGCTCAGGTCTCTAAAGTTTATATTATCTGGTAACCGTCTTCTATTTCCGCGAATGTCTATTTGATTGTAATCCCCAAAGTAATCATATTTGTACTCGATAACATAAGGAGAGTCTTTTTAAATCGCAAACATTTAATTTTTAGCCATTGCACTTTTGATTATTCGTATCGTACAATCTATTTCTTATAATTTTTTTGCCAAATCTTGAAAATCCAAAAAGTCGTTAAACATTACTTGCTCAACAATATACGGATCCCTCAGTTTATTCCTATTTCTTTTAGATCGTGCCTGTCTAAACAAATTTAACCAATCATAAATCACGTAAACCGGGAAGTTTTTCTTTGTTTTTCGATTGCACTATGCATTGAGTCAACCTCCATGTAGGAGTGTCCACTTTCCAGAAATTTATGCTCAATCACATCAATACTTGTTCTCTGACTCAAATACAACATTAAGGCACATACATTTTGGTTGCGGTTTTGACCGCCGCAACTATCAGAAAAAAGCGATACATGCTTGACTTCCTCTGGAAGAGTATGAAACCACTTGTATAAGCAAGTCCCTATTTCAGAACTGCCCCTTTTACCATGAAGTTCTGTCCATGAGTAACAGTATGCTTTATTTGGCAAGCCTGCCTCGTAGATAGTAAAGTTGTACATGTTAAGTTTTCTTGTATAGTACATTAATGAAACATCAGAACATGGTATCTGTAGTACTGATTGTAAATCAAAGGTAGCAGACACAAAGCTGCTTTCGCTATTAGCTCTTACTTTATCAAGTTCTTTGGCCTTTGCAGCATCAGATTTTCTGCTTAAATGGCTAATGTATTCTTCAGTTAAATCTTGATCAGCTGGTTTTTTGCCATGTTTCCAACAAATTTGACACTGATCCTTTTTGGGCACAAAAAAGACAAATTGAAATGTGTACAAAATATTTTCCTGTACATAGACTGAGAAACTGGCTGACGTTTTTCTTCTAAGCATTTTTCTCTATATAGCTGATACATTTTGGAAATAGACAGTTTAGAGTCTAAGTACATTCTTTTTGTGCTTTTACGTGTATAATGACTTTCGATTTTTGGAAAGCTATTTATATGCGACTTAATAAATGTTATATCATGGTCGCCAATTTTATTAGCTGGAGTGTGTTTTCCTCTATTATCTTGTCCACTAAATGTACCAGAAATATTCCTTTGCTTAAATGCTGAAAGAATAGGCCCATTGTTGATGCAAAGCGTTCTCATGAAAAAGACTGACACACTCTAATTCGGTCGTGTTTTTTTACAAAATAGTAATACTTTGAGTTTTGTCGTTCTTTGGCCTCAGCTCCTTTTCGAGGTCTACGTGTTTTTGGAGATTTTACGTCAATGTTGCTTAGAATGAAATCTTTCTGTCTAACATATTCTTTTAAACCCCAGTACTTTTTACAAAATGCATTTGAATTTGCATTTTTCACCACAAGTTATTGGTTTGGGCCGTTTAGCATCCCTATTAGCACCAGATTTTGATGAGTATATCTCACATTTACTCATTTGCTCTTTATTTTTGTTCTTTTTCCATTGGTGTTCATTTTTTTTCCTCCATCTAGAGCTATTTTGAGTACTTTCTGAAAATTCTTCTTCAATAATATTTTTCTTACTATCATTATCCCTTTCTTCAATTAACCTTCTTCGTAGAGAAGCAAGGGTCTCATTCTCACTATTCTCTTCGTCATTGTCCAGAGTAATAATATTGTTACCTGTAATCAAGTAACATGCAAATAAAATTTAGTATTAATTAAAATTTTATTAAACTTACCACCCGGTTCATTTAATATTACAGTTTCTTGCATCAAAATAAGTTCGCCTTCATTCCCAACGTCAAAATCCCAAATTTTTGTATCATTTCTGTCTAATAAAACATGCTCATCCTCTGTCGTAATACTCTCAATATCGCTACCGGGAACTAGTTCATTCTCTTTAGTTAGTACTAAAAAATGTAAGACAAAAATCTATTACAATCAATTGATATTATAATACGGTTAATGTTTTTAATTGCATTAGGGAGCGTTCAAGTATTACGTAACGCAATTTTTGGAGATTTTTGACCCCCCTCCCCCATGTAACGCGCCGTAACGTTTTTCTGTACCCCCTTCCCCCTAGTAAAACGTTACGTAACCACCAAGTGACCATTTTTGCCTAAAAGTCACAATTATGTGGCGTAAAGTACCAGAAAGTTGCGGTACGTAACGCGTAGTTCAAACCCCCATCCCGCCCCTGTAACGCATCGTAACGTTTTACAAGACCTCCCCCTCCACCCAAATGCGTTACGTAATACTTGAACGCTCCCTTATATAAATATATTATATTTTATTGGGTAATCCAAAAAAGCCTACCTAAAGAAGGACTGTTCAATTTTTTGGACAATGGGTCAAGTATTGGGTTATCAGTTATGTTAGCACAATAGTTGTTTTCATGAATGGGGCTTTCGACTAAAACTTTCTGATCATCTGTATTCTCAAGAGAACAACCGTTGCTAAACTGTCCTACATAGCTGTCTTTCTGGTTTTTATTAGCATGAATATCTACTGAATATTTACTGCTTGAAAATTCACCCACCGAACCTGCAAAAACTCCTATTTTACACCATGCCCCAATCGGTTAACTTTCTTATCTTTTATGAAATTCTATAAATATAGTTGTATTTTTTCTTACCTTTATTTTCTTTTAAGGACACAGCACTTTTAAATATTTTCATTGTTCGAGATGAATACATTTTTACACAACGTACAAAAGCACCGGTATAAACAAACTTCTAACTAAATATTTAGGTTATATTTTCATAATGACAGTTGTGATACTTGCGTGACTTAGTGAGTTTTAAAAACTCACTAAGTCAACAATTTGTACAGTAGTAAATTTAATAAAACTCACCAGTGGACTTAATGACTTTTTCCGTAAATAATAATTGTATGTTTGACTTACTGAAAAGTAAAACATACGTTTATTTTAGTATTACCGGGGATATTTGACTTAGTGAGTTTTGCAAAATATTTATTCAATAGAACTTGACTAAATAAGACCAAAATATGAAAATGGAATTTTTTGACTTAGTGAGTTTTCGCTCTAAGCCCACGATATATTAATGAAATTTGGTACATGGCCACTATGCATTAAGAGGCTTTTTCTGATACACACCTTTCCTCTTTGTTTACAGTGGCGTTCAAGCGGGATTAGAAATAGTTTTTAAAGAAGAATATGGTAAATCACTGCCATTTCACTTACACTTCTAACCAAATTTTATTTCTTGATTTCTTTTGTCTGACGCATGGTTTTTGCATTGTATGGTCATAATGTAATTCTAAAAATATTCCTCTAAGCTGTTGTCTATAAATTGTTTAAAAAACGCCAGGACCTGCTCCTTCAAATCTTTACCTTTACTTTTAAAACAATGGGGGAAAAATCAATATCTGTTTGACATGTTATGATATTTTTTTGCTTTTGTGTATAAAGCATTTCCTGTTGGACATATCACGAGACTCCACTGATTTATATTTAACTAGCTATGATTCCCGGCTTCGCTCGGGAGTTGATATGAGACCCAAATAACCGTTGTTCTGAATGAAGTTCAAATACTCGACAACAGATGGCGCCACTACACTTAATTTCCAAGTTGAAGGGTTGGAAGAGTCCTTATATCTTTAAAAATACGCCCTTTAGGGTAAAACGGGAACTTTCTTGTTCGAGGGGGATACAGGGCTATTACACTATATAAGTCCCTTTATCGTATCGGGACTCCTTTTCAAGTTTTATCGGCACGCACATTTTATCAACTTAGTTTTATTATATATAATGATTGTATCGCTTAAGATAAAAAGCCAGAAAAAAGATCTGCATTAGGTTCTTCATTACACTTTTTGCCACATTTGAAATTTGCCTTGTTTCAGTTTGAGTTAAGTTTTAAGTCAAAGCTAAAAAAATCACCTTTGTATCAAAAAAAAGCATTTTTTTCCTGATAAATCCATGCTGTTTAGGAAACACATATAAAATGTATGTAATATTTGATTTTTTATGAATTTCATAAATTTTGATATGATTTTTTTAAGAAAACTAATAAATTACAAAAAAACCGCCATTGATCGCAAATTTTGTATTGCATTAACTTTTGTACATATGTTTTAAGTTTTAAGTGTTTGATGTGTGTCAATATTTTTGTTTTTGTTTATATACTGAAAGTACAAGTTAAAAGGCCATTTATTTTTATTTTACTATATGCTAATATTTCTATACGTAACTATCCGTTTTATATTTTTTTATATTTGTTCTATATTTTGCTAGAAAAGATTTGTATTTACTAATTAATATATGTATGTTAAACGATAGAGGTACTGATTACATTAAATTTAAAGAACATAGGTTGTTTTTACATACTTATAGGTCATACAAATTAGAATGTTGTTTTGTGCTACAAATTATTTTGACAATAAAATTTATTATAAAATGTGTTTTTTTATCTTCGCAAGGTGCCGCTGCTATATGAAATTCAGAAAAAGGGCGTTATTCACGTTAAAATGTGCTAACGATCAATCAGCACGCGGAGCGAGAGAGAGGTACTAGATTTATTTCTTGACTGGCACAGCCAATCGACAACTGCAAAGTTGCATCTAGTAGTTCGATAGTCGATGGTTCTACCGTATAAATGTTGCAAGCGCCGCTAGATAGAGAAAGAAATATTGCCCCCGTACTCTGTAGAGCTTGCAAAATGCGATTTGCGAATCGTGTTCTGATTGGTCCATTTGTAACGAAACATTCGAAAGTCGTAGAAATTGACCAATCAGAACACGTTTCGCAAGCTTATGAACTAACTTAACTCGATAGAAAAGTGCGGGAGCTGCTTTGTTAATCGCGTTGCTGCAAGGCAATTGCCAGAACAAAAAAGAGATAAAGAAGGAAGTCCTCGGAGTCCTTCTAACCTCACATTTTTATTTAGCCAAGATCTGGTTATTAACTAAAACATAAATTATTGCCTTTTTAAATCTAGATTTAATCATGTCAGATCAAGAAAAAACTGTTGAAGGTGCTAGCTGTAGTTTTGTGTTCAAAAAACGAACAATTAAAGGAAGAGGTGTTAGGAAACGACAACAATCCAACTCAGAAGATGGTTTGTTTACATAATTTTATTGCTAAAATATATACTTTAAACGTATTTAAACTTTCTAGAAAAAGAAAAAAGCAGTAGCGAGGACGATAATCCGTCAACAATTGTTCGTCCAACCAAGAGAAAATCTAAATTAAACCCAAATATACAACGGTCGAGTCGATTGGAGAAAAAACACAAAACTGAGGGCAAGAACACAAGTTCTGATTCTGACAGCGACGAAGTAATGGTTACTTACAAATCCAAAAGGTCTGCCATGCCTGAGGGGCCACAAGATCAAGGTGCAACAGCTACACTGGTAAGGTGGTGAAATTAATAAAAAAAGCTTACTTTTAGATGTAATAAAGTTCTTTAAACTGTTTTAGGAAATAGAAACAGAAAAAGATAAAGATGCCCAGGCAATATTTGAAAAACGTTTGGAAATAAACAAGGAACTAGAAGGAAAGGAGGATGATAAAATATACAGAGGCCTTAACAATTATCCACAATATTTTAAGCCTAAAGACACTGCTGCTGGAAATGCTAGTTCAGGTAAATGAATTGAAAAATTCTCTCATGCTTTACACAAGGTAAATTATAATTAGAGAAATATCTAAATATTTATTTCAAAGGTAATAGTTCGATATATCGGTTTTCGCTATTATAAGAGATTTTTGAAAAATTCTTTTTCAGGGCGTTTCTATAGGTCGATTATGACACAAATCTGTGTGCGCGTTTTCCAAAATCCATTTCTATAATTTATTATTAATAAAAACATTACGGGACGGTGGAGTGAACAGGGGTGCTGGTGGGGACAAAACAGTATAAATCCAACGTCAAACACAAGAAACCATTAATACACTGCACTCGGGGCACATGAATGTAAATTAATTTTGAAAAGTATTAAATTTTTCAAAAACTATCCCACACATATGAGATATCTTGTCCGCCATTAATTAAAGAAGGAAAATAGATGCATTCATTTTGGTCAGCTAATAACATGAAGTTCGTCATTATAAAAATAACAGTCTTGATAGAAGCAGCGTTGCCAAACTTCTAATGAAGAATTAACACCAAGCCTATTTCAGGGATTATCCACCATTTCCATGAGAAACAATGGTATTTTTTGTAGAAATGCCTCCTTCTTTATGTTTAGGTATTTTCCTTTTTTCTCTACAAATTATAATAGGAAGAAGGAATAACTTAATGTTTCATATGAATTTTGTCCTGTATCTTCCTTTTTTTAAGCTATTGACACTTTCTCACTTTATTTGGCAACATCGCAAGACATTTACAGTTCTATTGCAAACTCTTCTTTTTATGCAGTGACAGGCATGGCGGGATTGTTGTACTATTATTTATTTTTAATTTTTTTAAACAATTTTTTTGGACATTTTTGTAAACAAAAAGTGCGGTGTATACTATGAAATACTGTTTTTGGGAGTTTAATGTAGGATTTCTACTGTTTCGTCCCCACCCAGCACCCCTGTTCACTCCACCGTCCCGTAATATGCTTTTATTAATAATAAATTATAGAAATGGATTTTGGAAAACGCGCACACAGATTTGTCTCATAATCGACCTATAGAAACGCCCTGAAATTTTTTTTACAAAAATCTCTTATAATAGCGAAAACCGCGATATCAAACTATTACCATTTCAAAATTTAAGTATAGATAGATAGATAGATAGATATTCTTTATTTGCTCAATAACTTTAGTACATAGATATATACATATGGTGACATATACATATACTTGCACTGACGTTTTAGCATCGTCAACAAATTACAATAAAATTTAAATATTTAATTAATAGTTACAAAAATATTAAAATATAAAATAAAATAATTAAAATGTAACATAAGGTAAATTGTACACATAATAAATTATATCACAGAATAAAATTCCATGAAGCAACTACAATCCATTATTAAAATTAAAATTAAACTCATAGTATTCTGCCAAATTGTATGGACATATCTCTATCAATAACTTTTTGTTGAAGTTCTAAATTTATTTAGACCAAAATTCTTAATTTTTTGTGGAAGCTGATTAAATAACTTTATTGAAGTTATAGAGAAATTTTTTGTGTTAATGTCAATCGATGAGTGGGTATTACCACTTTACTTTTATATCTTGTGTCATAATCATGAACAGAACTATGAGTACTAAATGTGTCTGGATTGGTTTTGACATACAAAAGGCATTGGTGTATGTATAGTCCTGGCAGAGTCAGTATGTTAAATTTCCTAAAATATTCTCTACAAGAAGTCTTGCTTGTTACACCTGCAATAGTCCGCAAAGCCATTTTTTGTAGTTTAAAGACTGATGTCCAATTAGTTGAGTTACCCCAAAAAAGGATTCCATACATAATGTGGCTCTGGAATAGAGCCATATAGGCTTGTCTTACTACCATCTGTGAGGTGTATTCAGATATTTTTCTAAGCAAGAATATAACGCTTGAGAGTTTTGAATTAAGGTTTAGGATATGATTTTTAAAATTGAGCTCCTTGTCCAAATACATACCCAAGAATCTCACCTCATTGTTTTCTTGATTATCTGGTTTTAGGGAGAATTTAATGTTTGCGGTTTTGTCCAAATTTAAAGAGAGAGAGTTTGCTGCGAACCAGTTCCTTGCTTTCTGTAGAATTATTTCTGTTTTTGGTTCCACAGTTTCTAGATTTTTTTCATAAAAATAAAATGTAGTATCATCAGCATATTGCAATGTTTTAATATTGCCCATATAGTGTGAAAGATCATTGGTGTATAGAATAAATAAGAAAGGACCCAGTATGGAACCTTGTGGAATTCCAGCAAGTACTGGAAGTGGCGTCGATCTTTGTCCATGATGATCTACACTTTGTAGGCGATTAGACAAGTAATTTTTTAGAAACTTGTGGGCATTACCCCTAATACCGTAGTGTTTTGCCTTGCTCAACAGTGTTGAATGACAAACACAATCAAACGCCTTTGAGAGGTCGCAGAAAGTTGCAGAAACCACTTCCCCCTCTCAAAGGCCCCAACTATATCTACAATAAAACTTATAATTGCTTTGGTAGTGGATAAGCCCTTTCTAAATCCGTATTGTCGTTCATAAATTAAGTGTTGTTTGTTAAGAAAATCAACCACCCTACAACAAAATGCCATTTCAATAATTTTTGATATTATGGGGACTATTGATATCGGTCTGTAATTTCCTAACTCATCAATGTCACCTTTTTTGTGTACTGGATATACTTTAGAGAACTTTAAGTTTTTTGGGAAAGAACCTGTTAGAAAACACGCATTTATTATTATGGTTAGGGGTATTAAAAGACCCACTCGTAATTGTTTTACTAGTTTGTTGCTTATTCCAAAAATGTCTTGAGCTGTACTATTGGACAAATTTTCAATTATTAATCTGACCTCATGTTCATCTATAGGAAATAAAAATATACTCCTACTGCTGTTTATTGATTCAGACGTGACAGTATCTGGATCAAGATCGGTTTTGGTTAGTTTATTTGAGATATTAGTGGGAATATTAACAAAAATTTATTAAACTGAAATGATGTCAGTTTTGTTAATTTTTTAAGCTTTTTGTTAGGTTTATTATCATTAATAATTTTCCATAAGGTTTTTTGTTTATTTGTGGAATTTTTTATTTTGTCTGAATAGTGTTTTCTTTTTTGTTCTATAATTTTATTTTTATAAGTTTTCCTGGCTTGCTTAATTTCTTGTGATAAGTCAAGCCCATTATTTTGCCTTGCAAGGCCAATAAGAAAATTTATGTTTTCCCGTAATGTTTTTAATTCTGTATTATACCATTTTTTTGCCTTATTTTTTTGTGAATGGTTTTTGTTTTTGTAGGAAGGTGCGTATTAATCGTATTTAGTAATATGTTTGTTAGAGAATCAAACATGTCATCTACATTATCACAATTATTTAAAATCTTCCAATTTATTGAATTTAATTCAGTGATGCAATTATTTATTGTCACTGGATTAGTAGGTCTAAATGTTAATATTTCAGTATCATTTGATTTAGGATGAGTTACATGGTCCTTACAATTTACCCTCTGTATGTTTACAATACCTCTGTGATCAGAAATAAAATAATCAATAAGTGAGACATTGCACCCAACTATATCATTGGTAATACAATTGTCAATACAAGTAGCTGTTTTTTAGTAGCTCTGGTAGCTTCATTAATTAGATATTCTAAATTAAATGTTTGAATTAGGTTAAGGAACTCTGCTCTAAGATTGCTTTTTAAATCTATAAAATTTACATTAAAATCACCGTATATGTGAACATATGCAATAGAAATCAGTTTAAAACCACATATACATGTTTTTGTATACAGGTATGGTTAGGAAAGGGCCTATTAGAGCCCCAGACAATCTTCGTGCTACTGTACGATGGGATTACCAACCGGACATCTGCAAGGACTATAAGGAAACTGGATTTTGTGGATTTGGAGACAGTTGTAAGTTCTTGCACGATAGAAGCGATTACAAACATGGTTGGCAGTTAGAGAGGGAGTGGCAAGAAGGAACGTAAGTTATTTGCCCTAAATATTTGTAATTTTTTTAATACTGCGTCTAGTTTTTAGATTTTTTTTTTTCAAATTAAGCTTTAAATTAAAATCTTAAATTTAATAACTAAAGAAATAAAATTCTTCTGGTTTGTCCCAAGAATTTAAATAAAGTAAATAGTGTATAAGCTATTTATTAGTTGCATTTACTTTTTATTTTTCTTTTTTTTTTTCAAATATACATCATCAAAGTTAAAAATAAAACTGACTTCATTTTCACTTTATTTTCCCTTCTTTTTGCACACAATTCTTGATTTCAAGTTAAAGTGGCACACAATATTTGATTTTAACTTTTTAAAACCTCATTTTTCTACATATTTTAGACTTTTTTGCATTAAATTTCACTTTTCACTTTTAGTCGTTTTCAAACGCAGTAGGCTATGGTGGAGGCGGTGGAGCAGTGTAAACATGAGGCGATTTCGTCCCGTTTTGGTACTCCGACTTTGGTAGGTAACAATTGGTATGTTTTACGTCACAACCGTTACGTCAGTGTATGGTAGCATCCGAATTCGTTTTGTACATTTTTGGTAGGTAAATAAAAGAAGAACCTACCTAACGGTTTATTGGTTTTTATAAAATTGTTTATTTAACAGCAATATTTAAATTAAAATATTTGCAACTATTAATATTATGTTTTATTATTAAAGAAATAAAATTTAGAGTAAGACCAACAACTTTAGAAAAGGATGAGAGCATACCAAACCGATCTACCGACCCACAAGCTACGGTATAGCATTTGACAAACCAAACAGGGTACCAAAGTTGGCGTGATGTCACTATTTTGACACCCGAAATTGATTGGTAGGCATTTAACCAACCAAACTGGGGTACCAAAACGGGCCGAAATCGTCTATGGTTGCAGCATTTTTAGAGGGAACATTCACAATTTATTTGTTAAAAGGTGTAAAATACATAGAAAAATGGAGTTTTAAAAGGGGAAAATCAAATATTGAGACACTTTAGCTTTAAATCAAAAATTGTGTGCAAAAAAAAGTGGGAATATAGTGAAAATAAGATTAGTTTAATGATAAATATCTCAGAAACCATATAAAATTTCGTCAAAATCTTAAAATGCTAAATAAAATTAAAGCTACCCACTTTTTTGGCACTAGCATCAGGTCAGTTAAATGTTTGTTCTGTTTATCATATATATGAATGATTTGATGACTCGTGTCCCTGGTGCTGATCTGGTACTTTATGCTGATGATACAACTCTGGCTAATGTTAGTAAAGACCTGACGGAACTACAGAATGTTATGTTAGAGACACAGTTGAACGCCTCAAAATGGTTTGCCACTAATCACCTATGTCTAAATGATGCCAAAACGGAAAAAATAATATTTACACAGAAACAGCTTCCTCACGGGCAGTCTTCCGTTAAGTTTCTGGGTATAATCATGGACCAGAAACTTCTGTGGGATGGACATGTTGAGTTTATATCGGGCAAGTTGTCGAAAAATCTCTATCCTCTGAGAAATCTGAAACCTATTTCTAATAAAGGCACTTATATGAAGGCATATTTTGGCCTATTCCACTCAGTTATGTTTTATGGGATTCTTGCTTGGGGTCATTCTCCACAAGCACAAAAAATATTTGGTTTATAAAGAAAGGCAGTACGCATCATGGCTGGTCTCCAGTTTCGTGAGGATATGAGGCAGACATTTGTGAAGTACAAAATCCTAACCTTTCCATCTTTGTTTATTTACAAAAGCCTTCTATGGATCTGGCAAAACTTAAAGCAGTTTAGAACTCACAATTACATCCACAACTACAATACTCGATATTCACATTACATATTGCCAGATTTTAAAAGATTGAATAAGAGTAGAAGCTCATTTAACTATTATAGTCCTAAATTCTACAATAAATTGCTTGAAGCTTGAAAGAACCTGCCTCAAAGGACCTTTCAAACGAGGATAAAGACATTTTTAATTAAGATATCTATTTACTCATTGGAAGAGTTTATGAATGTAATTATAGTGGATGACACTTAAATATTATTAAAAAATAGCTTTTACATTTAAGGGTTCTAAACAATATATGGACATAGGCAATCTTGCTACTAGTTTTTTGAAATAATAGTTACCTGTTAGTCACATTTTATATTTACTTTTATTTTTATGTTTTTGTTTCTTGTGTGTTATTAAAAACCTATCATTATTTTGTTAATTTACCTGATGACGTATGTAAAATCTGTGTGATTAGAAGCATGAATAAATAGATAGATAGATAGATAGATAGATAGATAAGCATTTATTAATTCCAAATAACAAATAGTTACATATAAAACCCAAAAGGGTGTGGAACCATGTCATACAATAATGTGATAATATATTATCTTAATTACTACACCTACCTAGTAACTTTTTATCCTCATCATCAAAAAATTCACTTAGTGTGTAAAATGATTTTGTTAACAGATATTTCTTAATACACTTTTTTAGTTCACTCTCTGAGAGTAGCCTAACTGATTCAGGAAATGAATTAAAAAATTTTATTACTGAAAATTTGACATTTTTCTGAATGTATGAAAAATTGCATTTATCACAGTAGAGCTTGCCGCCCTTATCTCGAGTGTCATGATCATGACTAAGGTGACACTCGGCAAACAAATCCAAGTTACCCCTCACAAACATGACAGAATCCAAAATGTAAAGATTTATAACAGTTAAGATTTTTTGTCAACAAATACTTCTCGACAGCTCTCTGTTTGTTTCATTCCATAGATATTTCTAACACAACGCTTCTGCAGCACCATAACTCTGTCAATTCTTGAAGAATTTCCCCAAAATACCAACCCATACTTAAGCCGACTCTGTATATATGCATGGTATGCTGTAATAGCAGCATCCACACCAACATTCTTAGCAATAACTCCCAAAGCATAGGCAAATCTGGCAACCCCCAAAGCAACCTCCTCGATATGAGCTTCCCAGTCCAGTCTACAATCCAAGTTCACACCCAGAAACCGAACCGTATCAGACGACACCAACTCCTGCCCACGATAGTTAGTTCTTATTGTATTTTTTGTTTTGTTTTCAAACTGAACTATTTGTGTTTTTGTTATATTTAATAGCAAATCGTTTTCAGCAAAATATTCGTTAAGTTGATCCAAAGAATTAGTAATATTTGTCAACAAAAGCTCATCATTTGCTTCACTAAATATTAAAGTGGTGTCATCTGCATATAGCACCACATGATCAGGTGATATTCCCGGCAATTCGTTGGTGTATAAAATGTATAAGAGTGGTCCTAGGACAGAGCCCTGAGGAACTCCCCTTTTTAAGAATACCTTATTGGATTTTAAAAGATTACCAATACCTATTTATCTAAATATTTTTCAGGTATGGTGGGGAGAGTGATGATGACAAAAAGTATGAAATCAATTCAGATGACGAGGACTTACCATTTAAATGCGTTATTTGTAGAGGTAGTTTTGTTGATCCTGTAGTTTCAAAGTAAGTATGGCTAGTTCAACGGAAATTTTGTTTACATCAGCAGTAGTATGTTGCTACTCCTACTGTAAGCAAATCATTTATTTAACAAAAAATGTTCTCTTTATTATTAAACTTTTTCAAAACCCTTTTTAGATGCAAACATTACTTTTGTGAAAAATGTGCTTTGGAGAGATACAAAAGACAACACGATGTTTTGTTTGTAATGCTCAAATAACAACTTTTAACCCAGCTAGGAATCTGATAGCCAGGCTTAAGAATTTAGATGAGGGAAACAAGGCAGACAGTGATTCTGATTAAATTATGTTGTTATTTAAGATTCTAAATTTTTTTCATGTCATTTTTATTATTCACTCTTTATAATTTTTTTCAACAAATTTAACAAACTTAGTATATTAAACAAGTTTTCTTTGTTATTTCTTTTTTTTTTATTAATTTAAATATGTTTTTGATGTAAAAGTTGCGAAATCCAAGTGCCGAAACTACTTTTGTTTGGGTGCACCTATATTGTTTTAGGCAAGTTATTTGCACGGCAGAGCGGTGAGGCTGCCTCTAGTAGGTATATGTTCTAAGATCCAAAATAAAGGCTGCTTTATATCGACTCGTCTGCTGATCGATAATCATCAACCATGACTATTTCTGACATTTTGTTTGGAAAAAACTGAGGTTAGAATTTAGTAAACAAACACTAATGGATCTGCAATACTGGCGATTGCCTTGCAGCAAAGCCATAAACCAAGTCAAGCAAGGATCTGCAATAATTAAGAAATAAATTATAATAGTAAAGTGTAAATTGCACAATATTTATGTAGGAGAATTTACAAAAATCCTGCCCAAAATGGAAAACAAAAATTTAACTTTACCGAACATTAACATGGAACAAACTCTGCTTCCAATTCTAAACGCTGGCTATATAAATCACCATGTAGACCTTAAAGATGAACCCATAGATGAAGATGTGGATCATAGCACCAGGTAATAAAATCAAGGCAAGTTCTAATAACTGAAAAATTAAATATTCAAGATGTGGGTAATAGTTCGATATAGCGGTTCTCGCTATTATAAGAGATTTTCGAAAAATTCTTTTTCAGGTCGTTTCTATAGGTCGATTATGACACAAATCTGTGTGCGCGTTTTCCAAAATCCATTTCTATAATTTATTATTAACAAAAACATATTTTCGCACCATTTCCATGAGAAACAATGGTATTTTTGTAGAAATGCCTCCTTCTTTATGTTTAGGTATTTTCCTTTTTACAATCAGTTGTACATTAAAAATGTTTTAAGATTTTCTCTTACAAGAAACATATTTAACAGCTTCATCAATCATAGTATTATGACAAGAGCAAATGTAGGTCGAAATTTAACATTACCTAATACACGATTTGATGCTACACAAAGATCCATTACTTATGTGGCTCCTAAAATACTTAATATACTGCCGGTACAGTTTAAAAATAAAAAATTTAAAAATATTTAAAAAAATTGGATATGTGGATAAAAAATAACATGCAAAGAATCAAACATATTATTGAATTTTTATAGAGTGTATTGACAGAACATTTATAGTCATCGTAGTCATACTACCACCTTATAATAAATATTGTTATTTTAATAAAATGTTAAAGTTTACGTATAATAATAATAATAAACAATCTTTATTTCATAATTATGTACAATATATAAATAGAAATAGCGTCAAATAACAAAAAGAAAAAATAAATCTATAATTACAACATGGCTCTAGCTCCTTTAAAGTATTCTTCTAAATCATAGGGTTCTATGTCGATCAACATTTCAAATATACTTTTTAAAATTTCTTAAAATTATCTATACGTTGCACTAGAGTAGGTAAAGAATTATATAGCTTATGCTGATGCCTAATGTGCACACACAGACCTATGTCCATTGTGCACATTGTTACTTATAGTTTTTCTTTTAAATTTATATTGTAATTAATTGTTGATATTGTAATTGTAATAAATAAATAAATAAATATCTCAAAAACAAAGCAAGTATATGTTTATAGGAACATTTT
The DNA here is from genome assembly GCA_014170235.1 of Listronotus bonariensis. Taxonomy (NCBI): domain Eukaryota; kingdom Metazoa; phylum Arthropoda; class Insecta; order Coleoptera; family Curculionidae; genus Listronotus; species Listronotus bonariensis. The sequence goes on from JACEGR010001427.1 coordinate 70,143, forward strand.
TTCATAAAAAGGCATAAGAAATCACCCCATAGTTAGGAAACACCTTGTATTTAAAAATTTATTGGTATATTAATTATTTTGGAAAATATACTTTCTTAGAATATATTTTGCCTACTATTGTTACTATTTAATTTTTAAGAAATATGTTAGCTATGATGTATCTAAAGTATAATATACAATTATTATAATTTTATTCTGTTATTATCCTCAAAATCTGATCAATTATGTAGATATTATATGTAAGTGTTGGATAAACTATTTTTATCCAACACTTACATATAATATCTACATAATTGATCAGATTTTGAGGATATAAAGTGTACTATAAGTCACTAGTGAGCTAAAGTACCCTTTAGCTCACTAGTGAATTATAGACAATACAAAATTTTGTTGCTGGTGTTGACAATGACAAGTAACAAATAATGGATGACGTTTTCAAATTATTTTCGATATTAAAAACGATTTATACGAAAGTGTTGGATAAAATTTTGTATTAGACATGTGAGTTATTACATATAAGTCACTTAAGAAAATTACCTCTCTCGCCCTTCGGGCTCGAGGGTTAAACTTTTCTTGCGTGACTTATATGTAATATAACTCACTTATCTAATAAATAACTATAATATGTTAATATTTAAATTGATTGTTTTTAATTGTGATTGAAAACATTGACGAGTGTAAAATCATGGTGGTTACTAACAAGAATAAAATTATTTGTTTCATAATATACCACTGACTTTAACCAATGTCTTTCATTTTTTTCCATAATTCCATAAGTCCCATGGATGAACTGGCACAATTACCAGTTTTCAAATGCAGTGTTTGCACCTTTGAAACAGAAAATGAAACTAAATTTATTATTCATAAGAAGGTTCATAGGACAACATACAGGTAATAATTATAAATATTTTACATAACAATATGGAAAAATGCAAAGTTTAAAAATTTTGCAAAGGTTTATATTCGAATGGGTAATAGTTTGATATAGCGGCTTTCGCTATTAAAAGAGATTTTCGAAATATTCTTTTTAGGGCGTTTCTATAGGTCGATTATGACATAAATCTGTGTGCGCGTTTTCCAAAATCCATTTCTATAATTTATTATTAATAAAAACATATTTACGGGACGGTAGAGTGAACAGGGGTGCTGGGTGGGGACAAAACAGTATAAATCCAACGTCAAACACCAGAAAACATTAATACACTGCACTCGGGCACATGAAAAATGTAAATTAATTTTTAAAAGTATTAAATTTCTCTAAAAACTATCCCACACATATGACATATCTCGTCCGCCATTAATTAAAGAAGGAAAATAGGCGCATTCATTTTGGTCAGCTGATAACATGAAGTTCGTCATTATAAAAATGACAGTCTCGATAGAAGCAGCGTTGCCAAACTTTTATAAAGAATTAACACCAAGCCTATTTCGGGGATTATCAACCATTTCCATGAGAAACAATGGTATTTTTTGTAGAAATGCATCCGTCTTTATGTTTAGGTATTTTCCTTTTTCTCTACAAATTATAATGGGAAGAAGGAATAACTTAATTTTTCGTATGATTTCCTGTATCTTCCTTTTTTTAAGCTATTGACACTCTCTCACTTTATTTGGCAACATCGCAAAACATTTACAGTTCTATTGCAAACTCTTCTTTTTATGCAGTGACAGCCAGAGCGGGATTGTTGTACTATTATTTATTTTTAATTTTTTTAAACAATTTTTGGACCTTTTGTAAACAGAAAGTGCGGTACTGTGAAATACTGTTTTTGGGTGTTTAATGTAGGATTTATACTGTTTTGTCCCCACCCAGCACCCCTGTTCACTCCACCGTCCCGTAAATATGTTTTTATTAATAATAAATTATGGAAATGGATTTTGGAAAACGCGCACACGGATTTGTGTCATAATCGACCTATAGAAACGTCCTAAAAGAATTTTTCAAAAATCTCTTATAATAGCAAAAACCGCTATATCGAACTATTACCTTCGAATGAAAGAAAATAAAATCAGATCCCATACTAAAGTAAAAACAAAATTTTGTGATACATAAATTCCAGGTGCGATTCCTGTTTATACAAATGTGGACATAAACATAAATTATTAGACCACAAGAGAAAGAAACATTGCGATTTAGAAGACTTGCTGTACTTTTGCGGCGATTGTGATTTTAAATCGATAAATAAGCTGGCTTTTAAGAAGCACAGACGGGAATTTCACAAGAAATCATGGACCGGCAAGCTGTCATGTGACCACTGCTCTTACAAAACTGATTATTCCCGTAAACTTACAAACCACATTAAGACCCATTTGACTTTAGAGGTAAGAATTTTTAGTTTTAAATGTACAGGGTGTCCCATTTTGGTTGTCACTTATGGGAAACTTTATATTTTTGTTTTAAAAGGAATCTGTCATCCCTTAGCTCATTAGATGTTTCCGTAGAAAAAAAAATTAATTAATTAATTTTTTGTTTTTTTCTACGGAAATGTCTCCTGAGTTGAGAGATGGCAGTATTGTTTTTAAAGAAAAATATAAAACAATTTAAAAACAGATAGATGCCGCAATGCGTCTTTAAAATCATAATTTTTCCAATATTTGACGTAAAAAATTTATTAAACCACCTACTATGATATATTATTTTAATCAGAAAAAACAAGCAATTTAATTACCTAATCATTTATAGGATGTCTCTAATAAAAAAAAAACATGTTTGGGTCATATGTCAAAAATGACAGCTCAAAAAATTTTTTGGCTACACCACTGGATTCTACGAAAAAAAGTGTCTGTATAATGTGCAATTAGTTTTCTGGTATCTGTAATAACAACAAAGCTACAGGACCTTTTCAAAAAGTGAAAAAATCGAGAATCACCCTGTATCTTTGAAACGCTTCGCGATAGCGATGATCTGTTTTTACCATAAATGTTTTCTCCAAAAAAGAGCTCGAGGATGGGGTATCGGATTTTTAATATCTCTTATGGTTTCCAAGTTTCCCATAAGGGACAACCAAAATGGGACACCCTGTACTGGGTTATTCATTTTAAAGTAAACAGGGCCTTATTTTTGAACTTCCCTATACTTAAAAAAAAAACGAAAATAGCTATTTCATATATGTTTTTCTTAGAATTCAATAATCTAACCTGAACTAACCAGAAAAACATTTAAAACAAAAACAAAAGAGATATATATTTTTACATGAAATACCCTGTATATTTTTATATCAATGAATAGAGATAAGAAATACCCTGTACAATAATATTTAACAAGGACAGGCAACTTTTTTGGCTCCACCTGTTATTTTATATACAGGTGTTAGGGAAATACTGATCCTAACTTTAAGAGGTTTTCTTCCATTATTCTAAGAAAAAAACTTCATAATAAATTATGTCAGAAAATCAATCGTTTCAAAAAAATTAAGTTGTAAATAATTAAATTTTCTCAAACATTTGGCAATTGGTATATTTTTTATTTAATAACGCTTTAAGTACATTACTAAAAAAAAATATGTCGATACACACCACCAATATCCACGATTATCAGTCACTTATTTCAAACGATGCGATGCACTAACTAAGAAAAAACATTTGTAAATCACTTAAAGTCACAGTTAAATGTATTTGTAATCACTATTACGGAGTCCAACTCAATCTCAGTCCGGCTTTCGGTGCGGAAGGTGCTCTGTTGTTTTCTGCATAAAATTGAACTTGCGATTTTTTCTTGAGGAGTTTTATTTTTTAGTTTTTTAAAGGTTTATTGGGAAAGAGTTTTTTAGTTTATTTTTATCGTTTGGTTCAGTTCGTGTGTGGGAAACCGGGGAGATTGCGGATCAATCGGCGGTTTGAGATTACGGGAAGGACCCGTGAGAAGTCCTGGGAGGACTTGGAGGAACGTGGCCAAGCGCGGAAATAGTTAGAGAGCTTTCAGTCAGTTTAAATAAAGAAAGGGAGAAATTGTTAATTGGGGTTAGTAAGGGTTAGTTGGGAGTTTTGTTTTAAGTAAAGTGAATAAGATTTCGCGGAAATTAAAAAGTTGAATTCTTTGCAGAAAGAAATAGAGTACCAAAAGAGGAAAGGTTTAGGTTAGGTTTTAACATCTTTGTCACCTGATTTGTACTGTAACTTTAATTGGAAAAAATACAAAAAAATCGTAAAAATGGCAAATCAGTCTTTTATTCAAAATAGTGAAAAACCTTTCTCTTTTACAGCCGAGGCGGACAGGGATTCACAGGCCTTCGGCTCGGCGGCGCCTACAATAAGTGTAGGTAGCTGTCCTGCCGAAGCCCATTTAAGTGAACCAAATATGACCCATGACCATCGTATTAATGACAGCCAGAATATTGGTGAAAGTAACTTCCCCGATCCCGGACTTCCTGATCCGCCGACGTTGGCTAATAAAAAGACTTTGAAGCGTCGGGCTCAGCGCCTACGGCGTCGGGCCACCGCTCAGGGTCCTCCGTTGGCCATCGTGGACGAACCAGGAAGACAAGGGTACTATACGGCCGAAGGCGCCGCCAAACGCCTGGCCCAACTGGTACAGACCACAAGACAAAAAATGTCCATATGCAAAGTGACCGCATATGAAAAACTGAAACTTGCAAAACGAACGTGTGGGGTGAGTAGACGGGGGAACTCCTCTTCTTTGCAGGGAAACAAACCCGGGGTCCCTAACCCATCTGCATCTGGAGATAAACGGGAAAACGTGTCGGGATGCACGGGAGATTTAGACGGAAATGCAGTTGCGGGGTGGGGTAACTTCAGGGGTGAATTCCAGGGCTCAGGGGCATTTGCAAACCAGTTGGAGGGTGCAGGGAGACGCGGGGGTGAGTTGACTTCACAATCAAACCAGAACCAGCCCTCAGGGGCGCCTGCATCTGGCACAATTCACGAAACAGTGACGCGGTGTCTACCGAACCCGACTAATACAACCTACCCAACTCAGCGTGGCGCGGTGGGGCGCGATGGGGCCCAAGGGGGCCCAGGGGGGTTGAAAGGGATACCAATAGGCACCCTACCTGATTTGACTTTTAACCTACCATCCGATAGTGACCCCTCGGGGTTACAGGGCGACTCGAAAACAAGTAATGTTGACGTTTCGATAGAGGTACGTCAACTGAATATAGAAAAGGATGATAATTGCGAATTACCGGGATTCGACTTGAGCGAGTACTCGTACGAGCAAGGGGGTATTATGACGAGATTCAGACCGGGTACATAACCGATTTCATATTACCGCCGGCGGTTACTAAGAACGCGCTAAAAACCTTAGAAGAAAGGCGTGCGGAGCGAGATGCGGCAAAAAGGGCCGCCTTCCGCGGTGGCCGCAAACCGTTGGCCCCAATCAATAACGAGATTCGGACGGAATGGCGACGTCGGGCACGGAATGGGGAATTGTCCGGTCCGAGCTGCGTCCGCCAGCTCCAGAACGACCCTGGGATACTTAGCTCAACGAAGATGGTGCGGCGAGCCCCAAGCCCACCATTACATCACACTACTCTTTAGTCTTTTGGAGTCTTCTACAGCATGAGCTGAACGGTTTCGTTCATCGGCAATGCGTGAAAAGGAGACGGTCTAAATACTAGACAGTAAAGGTTAAACAGAGAACGAATTGACCTAAAACGAAAGGGGACACACACATCTCCCATCTCCCACTCTCATCATTTCAACCGATATCGCTGATAAATCACGCCCACTGCTTTGATAGTGAATAATACAAGTTTATTTTTATTTTATTTTTTTTCGTGTTGCTACGGGGAACGTATTAAAATTCAAATATTACGCGCCTTTGGCTCATCAGGTATATTGTCCAACGACTGATTTTCGGACATATATATAGTATAAGCAGAGTGTCAAAACTGTCAAAATTAAGCCCTCCTATTGGTTTAATTTGACATTTTTTTACACTTGTGAAACTAAGCGGTAAGTACTCCTGAATGCGCCCTATGTTTAAGAATTTTTTTCTATATAGGAAAGAATGCTTTATTGTTCAGAGTGTGATTTCAAAACGGTAATCCAAGGAAAGATGGTCCTGCACAAACGCGAGTCTCATTCGGAACAATTTTTCAAATGTGATATTTGTATGAGGACTTTCGTCGATGGAAAGGAATTTCAGGAGCACATGGATCGTCATAACTGGCCAATGAAAGACGGTCGATACTTGTGTAAGCTGTGTGACTACTCGTCCATGTTAAAGAGTACCATCTTGGCGCATACAAAAGTTGTACATGAGGTAAGGAAACTGTATGTAGGTATACTAAGTACATATCAAAATCAGCTTTGTTTTTTTTTATTGCTTTATTTTAAGGTTTCGAATTTCACCGGAAAAAGCTGAGATTAAGACTGATATTTTTATTTTATTAATTTACATTTTACATTACATTACATGCTGTATACAGATTGACTAAATTTGATCTAGGGATAACATTACAGTGTAAAGAAAAGATATGTTAATTAGGAATATGAATAATTAAAAAATAAATAAAGCATAACATATTACAGTTTCAATTAAATTTATATGTCCGGTTTTCGTCCGGACATTCCGGTTTTTCTGATGTCTGTCCGGTCGGAAAAATCTTAACAAATCGGACATGTCCGGATTTTTGTGGAACTTGGATTAAAAATGCCATAATTTGAGAATAAATGTTAACACCACACAGACTATTATTAATGTTTCCAAGTGTAAATAATTATTACAAAAAAATAAGGGCTAAAAAGCTGTACTCTTACTTGCTTAGTTTAAATAAAATAACAAACTTCCTTAAAAATCAGTGGCATAATTTTTTTGTCAGAAATCTTCAGTTACCCTGGAAAGGCCACTGAGCTGAAGTGAACTCTTTTTAACACGCTTTTATTAACTTGGGTTGTAACTATCTGGCTATGTAACGGAATCTTTGAGCCTAATTTTAACCAACTTCCAGCTATTCGATTTCTTTGAAACTTTGCACACGTATTAAGGACCCATGACAATGCAATAATCTGCAAACAGTATCCCGTTATCCTGATTAGGACAGTCAGGATAAAAATTCCATTATATTATAAAAACAACACCTAGATTGCCATCTGTTGGCAACATTTCAAACTTTGCTATTAAATGAAGAAGAAATTTTTAGTGGGTTGCAATATGTTGGCAACGGTCCAAACATTGCCTGGATTGCCATCTGTTGGCAAAATTTCAAACTTTGCTATTTAATGAAGAAGAAATTTTTAGTGAGTTGCAATCTGTTGGAAAAATTTTAAAATTTGGTACTCTTGTTCATTAAAAAATTTTTCGCCATTTTGTCAAGAGTAGCAAAAACTAAAAAACGAAAAATAATTAATAGTTTAAAAAACTAAAAAACACGCTTTTATATGCAACCGAACTAAAAATTAGAAAATAATTTTTCATTAAAAAAAATATTGTCATTTCATAGTAAAAAGCGTGGGGTGATAAATATATTAAATGTTATAATTATTATATTTGCAAATATCTATGATGGAAAAGTTATGAAAAAATAGTAAAATGCACCCCACGCTTTTTACTATGAAATGACAATATTTTTTTAATGAAAAATTATTTTCTAATTTTTAGTTCGGTTGCATATAAAAGCGTGTTTTGTTAGTTTTTTTAAACTATTAATTTTATATATTAATAGCTCTTTTAATTATTAAATTAAAAATAAATTAATGTTTTTTTCATGTCTAGTTTTATTTCTTCAGCACCTTTGGCAACCCTAGTGCTTAGTAGCATAAACAAAGAAGACGCTCCCTAGTTGATTTCGTTGCAGTAAAATTATGCATTCTCTGACCTGTTTGTATTCTCACGCTCTTTCTATCTCTCTCTCTCTATTTGTTTTCTTGGTTTTGGTCCTTCAGGTCCAATCCACCACTCTCCCCTTCCGGACTATGCTTTCCAGGGCTTCGTCGCCGGAAAATCTGGATAATCGAGCTCGTAGCTCCCAGAAATTCCAAAAGAAAACAAATAATTCAACAATCGATGCAATGCATAAATTGTCGGCTGTCAAACCAAGGTCTGCTACTGGTGTTACGTATAACCTTCACTTTCACTACTGACAGTTCCCATGGCACGCCCATCTATTTCCCGCCATTTGAGAAATACCTCGTGTTCACCACCAAACAGGATACCATCAGCTTATAGGAATCTTCGCTCACAGCGCTTAGATCCAGAAAAAGATGCCGTCAATTTAGCGTGAATCTTTCCTTGATCCCCAAAGGTAAAAAACGTTCGTACGACACCTCTAACCGCCACTCCGGGAAGAACTTTGTAGTCCTCTACGCACGTCCGCACTGTCCGGAGGTCAAACAAAGAGTGTATTGGTTCCGTTGGTCCGACAAAAAATACTTGGAATCAAATTTGTAAAGAATTTTGTGTTCTACAACTTGGCAGGCTGTGAGAAATGTTTGCAACCGTTCGGATTCTGCGCACGTCAACTTTGTCATTCCAGCAATGCCATGTTTCTAACATTATACAATTGTTTGTTGTTCCAGCAGTAGTTTTAAGATGTTGGAAACATGTTGGAAACTGTTTGAAAAGTTTGCAAACTTTCTTCAAACATTACTGACAATTTTTAACATAACCTTTCTTGTATTGACGTATAAGCAGTATGCACGTCTTGTTTATTTTTCGTTCCAGCAGAAAACTGTTGCCAACATTTCTGACTAATGTTTGTAACAATTTCTGCGTTTTACGATTGTTGCTAACATGTTTCCAACATTCTGCTGGAACAAACCTTATAAAACTTAAACTTTAAGTTTCCGGTAATCAATCTGTATACATATGTAGTAATAAATTACAATAATGTTTTTTTAGGGTAAAAAAAAGGAGTTATGACAAAGAATTGCGACGAATGCCCATATCGTACAGACAAACTATGGCGACTAGAACGTCATAAAATGTGTCATATCAACGCTGACAGCCGTCTTCGTTGTCGGGACTGTACTTACCTCGCATTTTCAACGCAAACATTAGCAAAACATCAGAAATTTCACGCGGGTCCAAAAACTTAAGTTTTCAAATACATTTATTGGAGTGCTGATCAAGAAAGATCAGAGGGAGGTTATAAAGGAAGGCTCTGAGAGTGCCACCCTCTTCTGAACTTAAAATATGTAGTCAATCATCATTACCGCCTTTACGTTAAAAACAATCAGTTATTTTTTATCGACGGTTTATTTATAAAAATTTAAATTATTTTCCGGTTAATATGAAGTATTTTAAGTTTTTATGGACTCATAGTTGTTAAGTTTTACCAAATAAGAGAGTAATTAAAAAGTTTATTTCTCACAAATACAAAATCACTTTAATTTCTAAAAATACACTGATATGTATTTGCTTATTATCGAGGTTGGAGGGGAGGTGGTCCATCTTTTATTGCAGACAAGTTGAAAAAGTGGCCATGGGAAAGACGCAAATTAAGGTGGCGCCACAGCAGTCAGTAAAGAGATTTTTGCATTTCCTTCTTTTTTCATTTTGTATTTATCTGTCCTTTTTCATTTTGTATATCACTCTAATAACTCATGTTTATTGGTTAAAACCTTTTCCCTGGCTAGTGTGGCGCTACCTTAAGTTCCTCCTTTCCGATGGACATTTTTTAATACATTCAGTAGGTAGTCCTTCCTTCTACTCTCTATAATTCCAATCTCGATTCTTAAATATTTTTAATTAAAATAAACAATGTTGGACCAACCACGTACCGCCACTGCTCCAAATACCTTTATTGTGTTATTTTATTTTATATATACTATGTGACATAGAAATCCGAACACCCAGTTTAAATGGTTTTATTTTAATAAAATTTTGTATAAGTACTTAATGAAGCATAATAAGTAAATGATAAAAATTTCAAAATGATTGCATTGGTTTAAAGCCCTTTTACCTTTAATAATGTGTGGATGCACCCCGATGTGTTACGCATTCTTCAACGCGCCTAGGCATGCTTCTGATAAGGTGGTCAATGTCCTCCTGTGGTATCTCATGCCAGGCAACCACCAACTCCTCTCGAAGTGCTTCTAGAGTCTGAGGAGGACGTTGCAAATTGAGCAATCTCCTACCCATCATATCCCACACGTGCTCAATTGGGGATAAGTCGGGAGATCTTGGTGGCCATGGTAACAATGTGACATCATTACGTTGAAAGAAGTCTATTGTGACTCTTGCAACATGTGGTCGGGCATTATCTTGTTGGAAAGTTGGATTTGCCAGAGTGTCAAGATAGGGTAAAAGATGGGGTTCTAGAACTTCTTGGATATAACGGTGCGCGTTCATGTTACCTCTGATGAAGATTAAAGGTGACCTGGAGCCATAAGCTATAGCACCCCAAACCATAACTCCAACAGTGTGATGAACATGTCTTTCAACAAAAAACTGTGGATTCCTCCTTTCACCACGTCGCCTTCTAACCCTGGCTCGACCATCGTGCAGGCCTAAACAAAATCGAGACTCGTCACTAAAGACAATACTGTTCCATTCCTGATCCCAGAGTGACCGTTGTCTGCACCACTCAAGGCGATTACGTCGGTGTTCCCGAGTTAAAGGGAGGACCCAGTGTGGCCGGTATGAAAACAGGCGAAAACTTCTCATTCGTCGGTAAACACTTGCATGCCAATAGGTCTTCCGTGTTCTCCAAACCATTCATTTGCAATGGACCTGGTAGTGGAGAAACGGTCCCTTAAGGCCAATAATCTTAGACGGCGATCTGCACGGTCTGTTGTTCTACGGCGGCGTGCAGTCCCCTTGCTTTTTGCGTACGGCCTTCTTGAAGCCATGCCTGACAACACCTAACCACAGTGTCTACACTTCTTTGCACTCTAACTGCAATTTCCCGAAAAGAAAGTCCAGCTTCCCGAAGTCCCACTATACGGCCCCTATCAAACTCACTAAGTTGACGATATCGTACAGGTCTTCGTACTCTAGGCATCGTAACCAATCGTAAAGTATGTCAACAACCAAAATCCGCCAAATTTGGATCTTTACTGCGGCTGCAATATTCATTTTTAGATCGTTAGTGAATTAAAAAAAAAAAACAGTATAAAAACCGGAATGTCGAACTGATAAGGCTGAAAATTTTATCAATTGTTATTTACAGTAAGATAAATAAATTCACTAAATTTCATTAAAATAAAACCATTTAAACTGGGTGTTCAGATTTCTATGTCACTTAGTATAGTTTATATTATTAGCCCTGTTAAATTTCCTGTTGGGGTTGTAATAAATAAATATTTTTGTGTAAAATAGTTAATTTATACTTAGTAAAATATTAGTAGTGAGGGTAATTTGATCTCTTATTCCAAACAGATTTTGTTAATTAGACTGTTAATTGACCTTCTTAGTTAGAATATTCAAAAAAAAAAAAGATGTATGCAGTTATCTAAACCTTACTTAGTTTGTATTTTTTTATAAATGGAACTTTTAACACTAAACACCGAGAAAAAAATTATTGGTAAACATTATCTTAACCTATAATTAAATTTTCAATAAATAGTGTTCACTAAAAACCCGGCTTATGGAAAGAACATTTTAAAAGCGCAAATTCGGTACCCTTTGAAAATAATACAAATAAACATAAAAAAGGCCGTCTGCAATCGGACTATTTTATACAAAGGCGCCGCTATCCTTTACAGCGACGCGCCAATACACTATGGGATAGAAATCCATTATTTTGGCCAAAAAGCAACTTTAAAATTTTAATGGCTAATGCTGTGTATTTCAAAGTAGATACTCCAAACTACATGTACGCAAAATTATAAAAGGATATGACGACTTCTATTGGGGTAATAAAAAACTTGAAAATGTATTTTAAGTAAACATAAATATACAACATTTAATCTACTTAGTTTATTATTAGCCTTGTTTACTAAAAAGAGTAAAAAAGTTTAAATAATAAGAGTTATTGTTGTGTTTCCGATGCAGACTTTTGTCAAAGATTTTTTATCTTTTTCTTTATCAGTTTTTGTACTTACAATTGCCTTCCTACTTTTTGCTACTTCTGAGAGAGGACAGATACAAGATTTTTTTATAATTTACAAGGTTTTCCATTTTTAAATTTAATATGTTTTGTCCTACACTGTATATCCTAACAGATAAAAGCATTCTGATGATAATATGGATTCTACAGAATCTACCCAACAAAACAGTGTTTTTATTTATTTTATACGTTAAAAATAAAAAAAGTTGGGAAGATGTATCTCTATTACGCTTCTAAGAATAATTTAAAATTATTTTTCAGATTTGGATGGTCATATTTCCGAAACTAATTAAGATAGACACATCAAATGTAGTATTTTTTAAAGCATTTAAAAAAATTTTTTGGTGGTAATATAATATTTAGGGTATTCCATTAAAAAAAAATTATACCTATTGTCGTACCCTGTATATCATATGAGATAATAATCATCGGATTACTAATTAGAATACTACCGAATTAACCAAAGAAGCTGACATTTTAGTTTATTTTGTACAATAAAAAATAATAATGTTAAGGAGGTGTAAATTTATAATAACATATAATAAGTTTTAGGTTTCCAAAAGCATTTGTAATAATTTATAATATTTTCCCAGTAAAAAGCACCTCATTTTAAGTTAGATTGGTAAGTTTCAGAATTTTGACCAAAAAAATTAATTTCTAACCCATAGTGCGATGACCAGCTGCATCAACCGGCATATCATAAAAGAAATATAGCAAAGGCGGCCGCGAAGACAATCATGCCGATTTATTTGCTTTAAACTTTTTGTGATATTTTTTCTTATCAAAGAGCAACGAATTTACATTTTTAAACTGTTTATTCTATACTTTGTATAATTCTGTAGCAATAATGGAAAAGTAAAAATACCAAGTTATTTTAAATAAATTGTATTTATTTATTTATTTCCCTTTGGTTTACTAGGATGGGTTTTTTACATAGCTAGGTGTTAAAAAAATTAAAACCACTACACTTAAGTACTGTATGTACCGGATTTTAGATGTTTAACACATTTAATCCGAGTTCCGTCAACATATATCCTATGAGTTTATTTTAGGGCCTTGATTTAATTGGTTAGCACCAGAGTTTCTTTATGAGAAGGGGTTTAGACATAAGCAAGACCGGTGATAGCTTTTGTCAGGGACATGAGGGTGTCAGAATTACGATTTCGGTTGGCGTTTCTGTTCAAAGCTGGTAGCATTATCAGCTGATGACAGAGTCGTGCCTTGTCGAAGCTTTGTTTGGTAAAAACTGTGGAAATTTGCCATTTTCATTTTGATTGTATATTTTGCAAGGATTTCCAGTTGTTAATGTTTTTGGTTAGTTTAGAGACTTCACATATTATTGGTTCGGACTCGTTTTATTTTAGAGATTTTGATAGTGTTTAGTCGAATAGTTTTCAGTCATTCGTGTTTTTATATACATATGATACAGATGAGTGTCCGCTAATTAATGGTACACAGAAAAACCACAGATTTCTTATGCGAAAATACCCATTTAGGATTTAAACAAACATACCTATATCCAAAAGAATGATAAGGAAGATACGGGGTGTTAAAGAGATATAAATATTTTTTATTCATGCATTTCGATAAGTTTTGATATGATTTAAACTTTTTAATAAAACTCGGTATCCAGGAGTTTTTAGATATCAGCTATTTATATCTGCGCAGTTGTAATTATAGCTAATACGATGTTATTGAAGGTACTACATACTTTCGGGTGCATTGAACAACTAAAACGTGAATACCTTAAAAACGGTTGTCAAGACCGATTCTTACTAAGTATACCTTTTTTTGTGCCGAAAGCTACTACTAGTTTACATACATACAGAGTAGTAACAAAAAATTGGGTAGCTTTGGAGAATTTTAAATAGTGTGTCCATCGCACTCTAGTCTACACACAAAAATTAATATTCGATCTGAAAAGCTTATGTTTAAAAACCCCTAGATACCGTTTTATTAGGGTATTTAAAAAGGGGGAACAATTATCGAAATAAATTTACTTTTTCTTTTTACTATGACACCCCCGTATCTTCCTTATTATAAACTTTTGGATATTAGGTATGTTTGGTTAAATTTTAATATTTTGGCATAAGGAATCTCTGGTTTTTCTGTGTACCATTCATTAGCGGACAACCTGTATACAAAGTTTTTAAAATGGTTTTTGACTTACGGAACCATGGAAAATGTTTTGCTCTGCCAGGTACCTCATCGTCCTGTCGTCGCTTTGATAATTTTTAATTTTCAATATTTAAACCACATTTATGTTTTTGTTTTAGGTTATGCCTATTAAAATAATCCAATAAATTTTGTTTACAAGATACAGTTTTTTTGTTTTCTCCTTAATTCTACGCCACTAATCTGCCTAAAATCAAACTAGCCCGACTTGACGTCACAGCCGCGCTAGCCAATATGGCGAATGTCGTGACCTTATCTCATCAATCGACTTTGGTTAGCACTAAGCTAAAGGCACCAAGCACCAAATTTAATTTTTGGAGATAATAATGGGTCATTTAATAAGAGTGATAGTATTGTAAATGAGTTTTTTAAATAGAGATTTTTCTGTTTCTAATCCATATTTTTTTTATTTCTATGTATTACTATTTAGTATAGTGTGCAATTCTATGATGCAGCGTCTGACACCTCTGGATCGGTTGGAAGTTATAAAAAAATATTATCACATTGGTAGCTCAGTTGTGGCTACTTTACGTGTTCTTTAAAGTAATATTAACATTTATTATATTATGCAAGGACAGAATAGTTCTTTATAGTATACAGTGTGTCCAAGATAAGGATCCTAAGCATGGGAATCTCAGTACCTATTGGAAATACAGCTTAGGTTAAATTAAGAAAAAGTTGTGTTTTTTGAAAGCTCATTTATATGTCGTTTAGAAACTTGAAAAATTTTCATGGCCTGTTGAGATATTTGGCAAAAACAAAAATTAGACTATATCGATTTTATTTCTTTCTGCCTTTATTTGAAGATATAAAAATACTAATAACACTTTTTCATTGGCACTTTTTAGCTACTACATGATGGTATTTTTAGATTTTATACCCGACGTTTCGTTTTTCAGAAACCATAATCAACTTTATTTTTTTATATGGCTCGGAAAAAAGTACCCCTGTCTCTGATTCCATTTTTTATTACAAATTCAACGATGTCATATTTTTATTTTCAATTAAAAGAAAAATGGCATTTTTCTATTTTTCCAAGTTATTTTTAAGTAGGCCTTGCAAACAAATGCTTGGACGATAATACCTGTTACCGTATCTGCAACATAATTAATTATCATTATAAAATAGTATTTGTCGTTATTACCCTGTTTGTCAAGTTGTTGTTTTTAGAGCAATTGTTACTAGGCTCAACAAAATCCGCGTGTTCATCGAAACAAGAACGTTTTGGGTTTAATATGTGGTGTGGAATTTTAGGAACTAAAATACGAGGTCCATGTATTTACCATAATTCATTAACTGCAGAAATGATACCTTCATTTATTTTTGCAGCACAAAATGTAGCATGTTAGCATGTCAAACTTATCTTCATGGGTATAATGGCCATCCTGCATATTCGACCGTAATAATACAATAAGATATTAGCTATTCACCAATAAACAATAATTGAGACAACAGTAACAAAACAATTTCTCTAAAAACAACAACTCGACAAGCAGGGTAATAACGACAAATACTATTTTATAATGATAATTAATTATGTTGCAGATACGGTAACAGGTATTAACGTCCAAGCATTTGTTTGCAAGGCCTTCTTAAAAGTAACTTTAAAAAATAGAAAAAATGCAATTTTTCTTTTAACTAAAAATTAAAATATGACATGTGATACTTCGTTGAATTTGTAATAAAAAATGGAATCAGATACAGGGGGTACTTTTTTTTATTCCATATAAAAAATAAAGTTGATGATGGTTTCTTGAAAACGAAACGTCGGGTATAAAATCTAAAAATACCATCATGTAGTAGCTAAAAAGTGCCAATGAAAAAGTGTTATTTGTTTTTTTATATCTCTTTAAATAAAGTCAGAAAAAAATAAAATCGATATAGTCAAATTTTCGTTTTTGCCAAATATCTCAGCAGGCCATGAAAATTTTTCAAGTTTCTAAACGGCATGTAAATGAGCTTTAAAAAACACAACTTTTTCCTAATTTAACCTAAACTGTATCTCCAATAGGTACTGAGACCCCCATGCTTAGAATCCTTATCTTGGACACACTGTATAAAAAGGTTAAATTTCTTAAAATGTTTTTCAAACCTTTTTATTCTGGGTCCTTATTCTTGAAACTGGGGAACAGCGTTCTCATAAGAAAAGTGGGCAGAGTTCTTTCGAAAAGCTTAAATAGGTATTCTTGAACGCAAACGACTCCTCCTATCACGCGACTGTAACACGGAAAACAGCCCGGAAGTGAACGATCATTTTGGCGAAGTGATCGACTCCGTTCTCTTATACTCGAGAATTAGGATCCTGGAGAGAAGCCAAATAATATTTTGTTTAAATTTAATCTCCCAGAAAACAAATAAACTATCAAATATAAAATACTTAACGTTTATTCACGCGAGAATTGGGTCGCCATCATTGGTACTCTGTGCAGAACAGTGGAAAAGGTTGAATGCTCGTCAAAAGATCTACAGCGGATCTTCTTTCTTTCGTATCACACTGCTGGAATAAGTCTCTTGAGTTTCTAGGTGAGTCCCAGATCGTTGCTCTTGATATATCCAAAGCTTTTGACCAGGTCTGGCATGCCGCACTTCTTAATAAACTTCCCTCCTATGGTCTTCCAACTAAACTCTGCTCTTGGCTCTCTAGTTATTTATCTGATCGACGTATATCAGTTATTGTGGACGGCCATTCTTCAAGCTTTCACCAAGTTAATGCTGGAGTGCCTCAAGGCTCAGTTCTGGCACCAACAATATTTCTTCTTCATATCAACGACCTTCTCTTGTCCACAACTAATTCCATTCATAGTTTCGCCGACGATAGTACCCTTCACTCCAGTTTTCAGGTTCCTAAACCCATCACTAAACCTGATTTGGAAAACAAACGCAGAACGATGCAGATATCTCTTTCGCAGGATCTTAATTTAATATTGGATTGGGGCGCCAAAAATCCCGTCCACTTTAATGCATCCAAAACACAATCATGTTCCTTGTCGCGAAAAGAGTCACCAAATACTCATCATCTACTAATGAGCGGCCAAGTTTTACAGAGCAAAGACACATTCAATCTTGTAAGCGTCATATTTGAAAGTAACCTTAACTGGCATAAACACATTGTATCTATAGTCACGGTAGCTTTAAAAAAGCTTAGATTTCTCTTTCGAGCCAAAAAGTATTTTTCCCCTTCTAATTTATACACTTTATATGTGTCCCAAATCCGACTTCCCTTAGAGTATTGTTATCTGGGGCATGGCTTCCCCACAACCCTAAGCATTCTGTTTCATTAATGATCCTTCACTTACAGAAAGGCTTTCATCTCTTGCCCATCGTCGAGCTGTGGGGGATCTATCGCTTTTTATAGGTACTTCCATGGCTTCTGCTCTGAAGAATTGTCCAGTATGGTTCCTCCACTCACGGTTCCCAACAGAGAAACTTGTGGTGACGCACGTATGCATCCCTATACGGTCCAACTGTACAGGCCCCGAACTTCTCACTTTGTTCGTTCTTTTATCCCTAGAGTTTCTAGAATGTGGAACCTGCTGCCCGCGGAGGTCTTTCCTTCCCCCTAAAATCTTTAAGTATTTAAGTCCCGTGTCAACAAACTCCCTCTTACCTCGCTTAAGACACCCACGGTACGTTAGTATTTAGGCTTTTAGTCTTCGTGGTTTGTCCAAAGATAAAAAAACTCATTCACAAACTTTTCCACAGTTCTGCGAATAAACGTTCAGTTACCACAACTTAGCTACCACTTTAAGAATATTTCTTTAGTACTTCCAAACGATCGAGAGAAGTCGGACGCTGTTTAATGTCGTACTATCGCTATAAACATAAACAAATGTTGTCTCGCTTAAAATCATCTCCTTTCCACGCAATCAAATTTATGAACAAAATAAACGAAACGTTTGAAAAACAATCCTTCATTTCGTCGGTTAGTCTTAAAAGTATCTAAAAATAACCTCCATAAACTCCGTTTAAAAATAGAATCCGTTAAAAGCATCAAATTGAAGACTTTATATTGTATTTTGTTAAATTTTATCCAGAATTAAATAGTGTGTTTTAATTTAAAAAGAAGAAAATACCTAAAAAAAAGGAACATTGTTTACAGTACGTCTGTTTATTTTGAAAGGCAAGTAGAATGGTTTATTAATTAAATAAATTTCTTTAATAAATATACAGGGTGTTTCCTAACTGCGGTAAAAAAATTTAAGGGCGTATTCCTAAGCTATTTTTATAAAAAAGTTTATATAAACATAGGTCCTTAAATTTTTCGTTCTCAAGATACAGGGTGTTAAACTTTTTAAAAACCCCAAAAATTTCTATAACACTTTTTTAGTAAAATTTGTTATACTATATATAAACGTTATTTAATTAAGTATTTGTTGTTGTTATTACATAACTGCTAATAAGATTTTAAACACTATTTTTAAAAGAAACAAATGCCCCAAATTTTTTATGGACATGGATTATGCAGTTTAGCGGCTTTTTTCTGAAAAACTAAGCAAACTACCTAAAAATATAAAGATACAAAAAGTTATAATTTTAGGCGTTTCATCTGGAAGAAATATAAAAGTGGCCAAAAAGTCAGTGGCGTACATTTTTTGTCAATAATATTGGCTAAGATGCGTCCCCCGCCACCACTGGTTTTGAAAATTAAAATTAGTTTAGGGCTAAATTTACTTTTTCTTCTAATAAATACCAGAGCCTAATTTTATTAAATTCGGATAAGGCATATTTAGGATATAATAAAAAACCCGATTTTCTTTTTAAAGTTTAACACCCAAAGTCGATTGATGAGATAAGGTCACGACATTCGCCATATTGACTAGCGCGGCTGTGACCTCAAGTCGGTCCATTTTCGGCCATGTTTGATTTAAGGCAGATCAGTGGCGTAGAATTAAGGAGAAAACAAAAAAGAACTGTATGTTGTAAACAAAATTTATTGGATTATTTTAATAGGCATAACTTTAAAAAAAATATAAATGTGTTTTAAATGTTGAAAATTAAAAATTATCAAAGCGACGACAGGACGATGAGGTACCTGGCAGAGCAAAACAGTTTCCATGGTTCCAAGTCAAAAACCATTTTAAAAACTTTGTGTACAGGGTGTCCGCTAATGAAAGGTACACAGAAAAACCACAGATCCTTATGTCAAAATATTAAGATTTAACCAAACATACCTAATATCCAAAAGTTTATAATAAGGAAGATACGGAGGGTGTCATAGTAAAAAGAAAAAGTAAATTTATTTCGATAATTGTTTCCCCTTTTTAAATATCTTAATAAAACGGTATTTAGGGGTTTTTAAACATTAGCTTTTCAGATCGAATATTAATTTTTGTGTGTAGACTAGAGGGCGATGGGTACACTATTTAAAATTCTCCAAAACTACCCAATTTTTTATGCTACTCTGTATGTATGTAAACTAGTAAGCTTCTCTATGCTTTCTGTACAAAAAGGTATACTTAGTAAGAATCGGTCTTGGCAACCGTTTTTAGGTATTCACGTTTGAGTTGTTCAGTACAGCCGAAAGTATGTACCTTCAGTAATATCGTATTAACCATAATTACAACTGCTCAGATATAAATAGCTGATATCTAAAAACTTCTGGATACCGAGTTTTATTAAAGTGTTTAAAACATATCAGAAATTATCGAAATGAATAAAAATATGTATTTCCCTTTAACACCCTATCCTAAATCCTAAATGGGTATTTTCGCATAAGAAATCTGTTGTTTTTCTGTGTACCATTAATTAGCAGACACTCATCTGTATCATATGTATATAAAAATACTAAAGACTGATGAAAACTATACGACTAAACACTATCAAAATCTCTAAAATAAAACGAGTCCGAACCAATAATATGTGAAGTCTCTAAACTAACCAAAAACATTAACAACTGGAAATCCTTGCAAAATATACAACCAAAATGAAAAAGGCAAATTTCTGCAGTTTTTACCAAACAAAGGTTCGACAAGGCACGACTCTGTCATCAGCTGATAATGCTACCAACTTTGAACAGAACTGCCAACCGAAATCGTAATTCTCACACCCTCACGTCCCTGACAAAAGCTATCCCCGATCTTGCTTATGTCTAAACCCCTTCTCATAAAGAAACTCTGTTTAACACCCTTAACCTTCACAACAAAAGAATTTCTGGACCTATATTTATATAATTTTTTTTAGAAAAATGACTCAGGAATATGCCCTTAGATTTTCTTACCGTAATTACAAAACAACCCGGAATACTAAAACATGGAAATCTGAACGTACGGTAAAATTTGTTTTATTTTAATAAAATTTTGAATACAAAATTATTTGGATTAATTTATCAGGCATATTTTTTGAGAAGCCATGCAAATGATGTTTAAAAATAAATTAGGATAGTATAGAGAGGATTTAAGGCAATATTTGTATTATTTTTTAACTTATTAATTAGTTTCATTTTATTTAAAATAAAATAGAAAAATGACACTTGTGATAACATATATTTTTTAAACCGGTTCCGGTAAGTCAAAAGGTATACAGAATCAGCTAAATATAGTCATTCATGAGCAATGTTTTGGAAGAAGACAGTCTAACGCGTATACCGGCATGTAAACATTTCGGATTGGATGACTTATGCCTTGTTCAGCTACGGCTAGTAATTTAATCGAGTAGCGAGTAATTAAGTATTCTCGTGCGTGTGGACAGTAAACATTAGAAAAGTAGTTTAGTGTAGTAGCTGTCCACACGCACGAGAATACTTAATTAAAAATATTAATTTTGGAATCTTTGTCGACATATCGACGCACTGTGCGGTGAGTCACATTGTTTACATACCTGAATTATTTATTTAATCTCTACATGTTGATATTCAACAACACGCGTTAGATTGTTCTTTTTTCCACGCATTGCCAGTGAGGCTTTTATCTTAGCTGATATTGTATACTATTTTAACCAAATAAAAGAAAAAATATCAAAATAAAATAACTTTCACCGAATGTGCAGATTTTTTTTTTTTCACATTATATCATTTCTCACAAACTTGTCTTTCTGTCTCTCTTATAATTTAGGGACCGTTGAAAGTAAACACCTTATTTACTTACCCCGTATATTTCTGAAGGAGGTTTTCTATAATGAATTAGAATTTTACACACACATTTGTACCAAGTACATAGAAATAGCAAAAACATGGATCTACCTATAGACGCTGAACTGATGTTTGAATGTTTGATATATCTGAACATGTTCTATTTTCCCGTTTTTGCTACCTGTGAGACCATAATGACTATAGCAAAGTACAAAAGTATTATCGACACCCCGAATATCGGACAAGACGCAGCGGTTGTCTTTACGAGACTAGTTAGTGAATTGACTAAGATTTTGTTGTATCGAAAATTTAAGGAGGAAAAACGAAGTAAGTGAAATGAACAATTTTTTGACGTTACGCATTAGATTACCTGAGGCATACAGGGTATCCGCTATTTAAGTACAGAGAAATCACTGATTTCTTATGCCAAAATAATGAGATTTACCTAACCATATACCTATATTGAAAAGTTGATTATAAGGAATATAAAAAAATATTTTTAAGTAATTTCGATCATTTTTGATACGTTTCGCATATAGTCAATTGCGTAGCTAGAGGTAAAGGACCGAAAAAAAGGGTAATAGTTCGATATAGCGGTTTTCGCTATTATAAGAAATTTTTGAAAAACTCTTTTTCAGGGCGTTTCTATAGGTCGATTATGACACAAATCTGTGTGCGCGTTTTCCAAAATCTATTTCTACAATTTATTATTAATAAAAACATATTTACGGGACGGTGGAGTGAACAGGGGTGCTGGGTGGGGGCGAAGCAGTAGAAATCCTACATTAAACACCCAAAAACAGTATTTCACAGTACACACCGCACTTTCTGTTTACAAAAATGTCCAAAAAATTGTTTTAAAAAAAATAAAAATAAATAATAGTACAACAATCCCGCCGTGGCTGTCACTGCATAAAAAGAAGAGTTTGCAATAGAACTGTAAATGTCTTGCGATGTTGCCAAATAAAGTGAGACAGTGTCAATAGCTTAAAATAAATAATAGTTTAAAAACTAAAAAACACGCTTTTATATGCAACCGAACTAAAAATTAGAAAATAATTTTTCATTACAAAGAGTTTGTCACTTCAGAATAAAAGCGTGGGGTGCTTAATATATTAAATGTTATAATAATTTTTTTTTGAAATACAAAGCAATATAGCACCCCACGCTTTTATTCTGAAGTGACAAACTCTTTGTAATGAAAAATTATTTTCTAATTTTTAGTTCGGTTGCATATAAAAGCGTGTTTTTTAGTTTTTTAAACTATTATTTATTTTTCATTTTTTAGTTCGATATATCAATTAGTTTTCTGCGGTTATGTGATATTGAAATGTTTCACAAACTATTTCGTAATCTAATCATTTCATTTAAAGCTTCACTGTTGCATGGGGTTTCAGAACGCAACTACTCCGAACAAGTTTCTGTCAGCCTTATGCTGAGAGTACGTCCGAAACTGCATGCATGCGCAGTTCGCGCACTAGCTCTTTCTCAATTACTCTCCTACAGAAAATCTATAAAGGAATTTATTTATCCTGACGATCCTAATCAGGATAACGGGATACTGTTTGCAGATTATTGCATTGTCATGGGTCCTTGAACGTGTGCAAAGTTTCAAAGAAATCGAATAGCTGGAAGTTGGTAAAAATTAGGCTCAAAGATTCCGTTACATAGATAGATAGATAGATAGATACAACCCAAGCTAATAAAAGCGTGTTAAAAAAGGAAGATACGGGACAAAATTCATACGAAAAATTAAGTTATTCCTTCTTCCTATTATAATTTGTAGAGAAAAAAGGAAAATACCTAAACATAAAGAAGGAGGCATTTCTAGAAAAAATACCATTGTTTCTCAAGGAAATGGTGGATATTCCCCGAAATAGGCTTGGTGTTAATTCTTCATAAGAAGTTTGGCAACGCTGCTTCTATCGAGACTGTCATTTTTATAACGACGAACTTTATGTTATCAGCTGTATAAAACTTCATTCAGAACAACGGTTATTTGGGTTGCGTTTATTTCAACTACCACGTAATATCATATCAACTCCCGAGCGAAGCCGGGATCATAGCTCGTATATAATAAAACTAAGTTGATAAAATGTTCGTGCCGATAAAACTTGAAAAGAAGTCCCGATACGATAAAGGGACTTATATAGTGTGATAGCCCTTTATCCCCCTCGAACAAGAAAGTTCCCGTTTTACCCTAAAGGGCGTATTTTTAAAGATACAAGGACTCTTCCAACATTTCAACTTGGAAATTAAGTATAGTGGCTCCATCTGTTGTCGAGTATTTGAACTTCATTCAAAACAACGGTTATTTGGGTCTCATATAAACTCCCGAGCGAAAAGCCGGGAATCATAGCTAGTAATATATAAAAAGTTTAATTTCTTAAAACATATACCTATTAAATATCTTTATTCTGAACAAAAGTCAAATAATATTTTGTGTAAATATTTAAACTGTATCAAAAATTATTAAAATATATTTTTTTACGTTGACCCCCTGTAATTTTCTTATTATTAACTTTTGGATATAGGTATGTTTGGTTAAATATTGATATTTTGGCATAAGAAATCTGTGATTTCTCTGTGTACCATGAATTAGCGGACGCCCTGTATAAGGCAATTTGATTTACAAGAGTAGGACAAAAAAAATGGTTTAGATATACATACTTTTACTTGTACCACAGCCTTCTTAAATTCTAAGCCGTGAAGGAGAAATCTGGCAACACAGCACAGTAGGAATGTCAAGTAATGTTTAGAAGTAAACAGAAACAAGTTTAAACGATTGTTTAAAAGGTTTTTTCTGTTTTTAAAAGTTAAATCGTAGCGTGTATTTATTATACATATAAAGAAAAAATAAGTAATTCATTGTTATATTTAAAAAATAGGACCAGTGGCAATATGTCAATCGTTGTTTTTACGTTTAAATGTGTGCGTATAGTTGGTGCGTACGGCATACATTATGCCACGAACGTGTTGCGTTTCGGGCTGCAAAACGAATTACCCCAGTTATATTAAAACAGAGGGTTATCAAACAATATTTTATTTCCCCATAAACGATGAAATTAGGAAATCCTGGTTGTGCGCTATTGACCGGATAAGTGTTTTTTATTAAAAGTAAAAGTAGTACCTATACGGTAATTGGACAAATATATTTTACGGGCTACTAATAAACTAAGTGTGTTTTTAAAAAATTGGTTTTATTTTATATCAATAGTGTGTATAGTTCACCAAAAACAATTATTTACCCCAAGCAATATCCTAAAAACTATATCAACTAATGCGCATAAATATCCTGTTAAGTTCACCAAAAATATTATTTATATAGATATTCTGAAAGTTATTTACCTAAGGCGGTGTTAGGATAAATATAGTGGAAAACCTAATTTAAAGCGTTTGTTATTTTAAAGCGCATCTTATGTAATACGCTATATTATTAAGCTTTTATATTTATAACTAAACACACATGCTTTCAATTCATTTTAAGTACTGCAAGTATTTCTAAATAATAAATGTTTAGTTAACTTTAAAAAAGCTACATTGGTCTGTTCGCAAAAAATGCATAAAGCGGGGTAAAAAATCATAACAATTTGAAATTTTTAAATCCTTACCAACAAATTTGTATAAGGCAGAAAAGTTCCTGATAAGTTTTGCAGACACATTATTGCTTTTTGGGGCAACTATAGTATTTAAAATTATACCTATATGTTGTCTAAAATATCAAAAAAAAAAAAATTAATACCTATATTTTGTTTAAAACACTTAAAAAATTAATTATATTTATCATTTAATCTATTAGGAAGGAACTCATTTCAATATTCGTAATGTACAGTGTTGTTTGCAACGTTGCCTTTCTAACTTCACGGCTCAGAGTTTAAGAAGGCTGTGCTTGTACCTTGACTAACTGATATATTATTTTTCTTGTAGATTTGATTACCGGTATAGCAGTTTTCTTCACTGGCATAACAATATCCGGACTAGTCTACACGTTTTTCATCCAGAATCCCGTATTAAAATTAGAACACATACTCAATTCGTTGACGACAATGCTGGCTGTTACAGAAGTCGGTTTTGGCATCTTTCAAATCATGACACGTTGTTTTCGGAAAAATCCTTATTATTAGTATATAGAGTGTCTAGAAAATAAATAACAGTTTAAGGTTTATGACTTTTATGTTTTACCCATCTATTATTGATCTGTAATACCTTAGAAACGGAATATGTTATGGTAGCAATAATACCTGCTATCACACCTAGGGCATTATAAGCGGACATTATGATAATGCCCGCTTATAATGTCCTAACGCGCTAATATGGAAATTTTATTGCTTATCCAATTTTATTTCTCTCACAATAAAGATCAAGTTTATACTAAAATAAATTTTAATATTTGTTCTCCTTTCAAAACTTTAGACTTTTTCGGGACTTATCCTTTCGACTTAACTTTTAAAAAAGATATGAGACGATGATATTGCGAAATGTCTATATTTTCATAGACCATCAACGTAGACCTTAGGGTGGAATACTTGGTCCAGAGAGAGTTCGGACTGTATTTTTCCGACTAAAAATAATAAAGTTTGTTAAACATATGTATTAAAATAAAATCAAACACTTACCAGTTCCTGAAAATATGCCATTAAAACGGTTTCGGTTATTTGAAGAATTGCGTTCGCATCTTTCCAAATACCAAATATGCCATACTCCCGATCATACTGTTGCCTTGATTTAACTGGCAAAAGATTTTCGGTCGCTTTTATGGCCTTTTCTCTTATATTTTGTGGAATTTCTTCCATTTTGAGCAAATCGTTAAATAAAAAATGCCAACTGACTGATAGAAACATCAAAGTCAAACTTAACTCCAGTCATTATCTACTTACGTATACAGGTACAGGTGCAACTTATTTTTTATATTGCGAATAAATAATGTAATTAGTCATTGAAAAACTCTTTTTGGGCAAAACATAAAGCATTGTATGCACCACGGGCTTTACTGGACTATAATGCCCATCAGATCGAAATCTAGCCCTTGGACTATTTCGACCTTCAGGTCATTATAGTCCTAGTAACGCCCTTGATACATAAATAGCTATTATACCCTCCAAATTAATATAATATTATATATAAAAGTTTGCATGTTTACAATCATAAATATACATCTTCAAAAAGTGTAAAAAATAATTTTATTACATCTTCTCTATTAAAATAAGAATTTACATTTTTAATCTTATAGAATATTTTTGTAACTCTAATACTAACAACTGGTAAAGACGTGAATAAAATAGTAGTTTTGTATATAAACAAAAATGAATGCAACAAACTTACCACAAATATATAATATATGTTTCAAAAATACATACACTTTTTTTATTTGATAATTCTTTTTACTCCTAATGGTATAGCCCAATTAACTTATACTTTTACCTCGAAATCTCACGGAATAAGCTGAATATCTGTACATACCTTTATTTTGGTACAAAAATACTCTCCTAAAAATTCCCTCATGATATCGTGTAAGGAACTCGAAATATGACAGGTCAAATGTAAAAAAAATCAGTTTTTGCGAATATCCCGTTTCCTTTACTTTTAATTGCATTTATATTTATTATAAAAGTTGTAGAACACAAAATTCTTTACAAATTTGATTTTAAGCATTTTTGTCATACCAACGGATCCGATAATCCGAGGGCGCAGAGTGTACTGTATGTACATGCCTTAGCACGCAATAAATCGTGATATTTAGCAAATACTTAAATAAAAGATGACATATTAGACTAAAAATTACGGTTAATTGGGTGCTAAGGTATGTACATACAGTAAAGTGCTTTACACTCTGCGCCCGCTATTATCGGATCCGTTGGTGTCCGACAAAAAATGCTTGGAACCAAATTTGTAAAGAATTTTGTGTTCCACAACTTTTATAATAAATATAAATGCAATTAAAAGTAAAGGAAACGAGATATTTGCAAAAACTGATTTTTTTGACATTTGACCTGTCATATTTCAAGTTCCTTACACATACCCTGTATAGGGGTATATGGGTTCTAATAATTTTAATATTTATTTAATTATGTCGGCATTAAAGAAATCACATTCAAAAAATTTAAACAAATAATCAAGAAAATAGTGCAAGGTTTTTTGTCACCAAACAATAACAGAATCTAGGTCATATTATTTTATTCAGGGTCAACAACGTGCTAAGTCACCAAAATATTGAGTTCAACTTTGTATACAGGGTGTTATGGAAATACTTTAATATATTTAAATCCCAAAATCCTTGTGTAAAAATAAATTGAATAAAAATTATTAAAAATGGCGGACCACCATAAATAACAGTGATAATGAACCCCAAAATTTTACGATTAAAAAGCAAACCCGCTACTGACCAGCTCTTTAAATCCCTTTAAATACATATGTTTACCTTCTGTCCCTGTCAAAAACAGCTGAAAGCAGTTATAACACGTGGTTACGTCAACAAGCTTGAGAAAAGTTGCCAAATTTATTTTGTTCTTTACCAGTTTATCTATGGGTTTTGCTGTTTCAATTCGATCAAACGAAAAACTTACATGATTACACAAATTATCCTTTATTACGCTACTAGGTTGTTCCAGCGTATAATGAATGTAAAGATTACTTTTTCCACAAATCAAGTACACTTTTTAGGTGGTTAATTACTTTACACACTTTTTAAACACTGCGACGCGACACGTATGCGCACAAAGAATTGAAGTAAAATACACAAAACGGTATTTTTATTGCAAAACACTATTAAAACAAATTTTACTGCGTTTTTAAATAAAGTTTTTGTTACATTTAGCTTTTCTTTCATCAAAATTAAGAGTTGACAGACGACAGGTGGTTTACACAAGATCGTTTGACTAGGTAAGGTTGCCTCATTACGTCACATATGTACCGCACTGCTGGTTCCTTGGCGCCAACATAGCAAACAAAGAATAATCATTGTTAAATAATTTATTAATAGAAATAAAGAAGTTACGGTAACAACTGGAATTAACAGTATTTAAAAGTATTTCTTTAATATTGACAAAAAACACAAACTACACTGTTAAAAACTTCATTAAATAATGAGCAAAATACATATGTGACGTATGGTCCGCCATGTTGCAAGGCTTACGAGGCAACCTTACCTAGTCAAACGATCTTGGTTCACACGAGAAAAGAGTACAAAAGATTATTCCCTATGAGACAAATGTACAAAAAAACTACGGTAATTGTACAGAAAGTGTCCGCAACTCCGATTTTAACCAAATTTGGTATGTTGGGTTTTTTGGGGCGCTGATCACGAATCTGAACGAAATTTTAGTCGGAAATGTTTGGTTTCAGAGATAATCATCATCAAAGTTGGTATTTAAACTAACCTTGTTTTCACCATTATTCCCCCTCTTTTTGCACACAATTCTTGATTTAAAGCTAAAGTGGCCCACAATATTTGATTTTCACCTTTTAAAACCCCGTGTTTCTATGTTTTTACACCTTTTATCAAATAAATTGGGAAGGGTCCCTTTAAAAACGTTGCAACCGTGCATTCACTGCTCCACCGCCTCCACCATATTCTGCTACCATTAAAAACGATTGAAAGCGAAGCTATGCAATTTAATTCAAAAAAGGTGTAAAATACGTAGAAGAATGAGGTTTTAAAAGGTGAAAATCAAATATTGTGTACCACTTTAACTTAAAATCAAGAATTGTATGCCAAAAGAAGGGGGAATAAAGTGAAAATGAGGTTAGTTCAAATGCCAACTTTAATGATGGATATCTCGGAAACAAATGTTTCCGACTAAAAATTTTTCAGATCCGTGATCAGCGCCACAAACACAGGTGTTTTTACAGTTTAGATGTTTTTTACAAGAAATTTATTGCAATTTATTCTAACATTTTTGCAGTTTGCACGTAACTGGGTTTATCAATTTATTGAAACTTGTAAGTTCAATTCTTTTTAAACCTTTTTCTTTGTCTCATGTTGTTCTGGTTATGGGCGATAAAATGATACTTACAGCGAATTCTTTTGGTTAAACTAGGTGCTTTCAATTTAATTAGGTTTTTTAATCAAAATTTTTACTACAAAATGCAGGGTTTGTTTTTTCTTTTGATAATTCATAAAAGCTTGATGTCTAGGAACTTATTACCGTGGGTATAAAAAGTAGACGGCATATTTAACATACCTTAGGGATAAAGGAGCCGAAGTGGACATTTTGGGGCTTCTTCAGATGTACGGTTACAAAATGCTTGAAACAATTACTTTGTGTTGCTATATTACTGTACATCTCATTGGTACGGAAGAGAAGGGAAGTTTATGGTGAAAGTGTAAAGAGTGTACTCGTGAAAATAAAAGTACTTTCCAGCCAAGAAAAAAATCCTAGCCTTCTAAAAGCTGTTGTAGCTCTAAATGTTATTTAAGGTTATTATTTAATGTAACGCCTACGCCGCTCATAAGTAGATAATAAAAATTGGTTAACTTTTTTTTATGCCGGTATATTATTGTCCTCTATTGTGTGCTTTGAAATCTACGATAAAATGGTGGTGCCCTCTGGATAACATTATTCAGTCGTTAAATGGGTTTAACATCTAAAAACCTGGCACCCACGGTACTTAGTACTTAGCTTTTGTGCTACTAACATGGACTGCCATAAACATAAAAAAACTAAATATACTAAATGTACTAGATGTAGTACAATTGTACAGCTGAACATCACAAATTCGCGTTGTTGTTGTCAAGGAAGCCGGCATGATTTAACTGACCAATAAGAAGGCTTCCTTATTATGCAAGGTTACAGAAAGACGAAATTCGCTTGCCCTGGTTTGCGTTTTAAATAATATAGCGAAGAATTTACCAAATTGTGCGTTTATTAAGTTTTGCATCTTGTTTTAATTTACGTAAAATGCAACGAAATTCAATCGAGTTGACTGACATGGTTTTGTGTTATGGGGAAGCTAGGCAAAATGCTCGGCAAGCCGGGGAACTATGAAAGAGTTTGTTTATAGTGAACCCATTAACAGTTTAGAACAGTTGCGAAATCGTGTGGAACTAGCGGCTCAGCAAATAAGTAACAATGAAAACATTTTTGCGCGTGTGAGAAACAGTATGCAGCGGAAAATAAATGCATGTTTGGAATCAAAATTTAGAACATATTCCGTATTGAAGGTAAATCGACCTTTATTTAAATATTTTTTGTTACAATTTATTTTGATATAAGGCTTTTAATAATTTTTTAAAGTAAATTTATAAAAAAATAGAATATAATAACATTTTACCTTTTTATTCTATTATGTATTTATATCGTTTATTGGGTATAAAATAGGACGTTTGGCAACATCGCAAACAAATAGGTCTACTGTCTGTGTTTATCGTCTTTACGTAACCAGGGACGTAGCAGATAGGTGAAAAGAAGGTATTTTTACAAATTGTAAAAAAGTTTGAATTAAACAAAAAAAGTACTCAGTGTGTCTCTACACTGTCCCAGGAGTCACCCATTTCAATATATTAAAGTATTTCCATAACACCCTGTATATACCGAAATTGTACTAATAATTGGGAGAGAGAAAAAAGTTATAAAAATATTAGCTAAGAAGTAGGTAGTAAAAGTGAAGTCAAGTATAAAGTTAAAGTTGTAGTTAAGCTCCCATACGGGCTACTCCTAGTGGGGGTATGCCCGTACTAAATTAAGTTAGTTTTTGTCCACCGGTCTGATGGTCCAAAAGATAGTTCCATATGGTACATTAGTGACGTAAAGTGGCCCTATGTATATTTCAAAATTGTATGTCGCATATGGTAGCGTAGCTGCAAGGAGGTAGCAGCATAGCTACAAGTAAGTCACAATATCATAGGAAATTTTTAGGAGAGTAACGTTATCTAGGGTTCCCAGCTGTTATAAAACCCTTAAACCAACAAAAAATAAATATTGCATCACATAAAACAGCCATAAAAGGTTTTTTAACGTAAAATTAAATACATTTTTGCCACTATAGACATGTTTGTAAAATTACTATAGTAAAGAATTATTCGACACTGCGGGAAGATCAAATTGTAGTCCTAGAAGTGCATTTGTCGTTTCTTGAGCTATCAGTGACTTTTGATGGATTCTGAAAAAAATTATATTATTCAATAATTTTTTGAGATTCGTTCTTAACATTACTTAATTAAAAATACTCTTAGGCCGCTTTCAAACGGGCGACTTTTTGCAGTCGAAGTTGACCGCAAAAACTCGATCGTTTGTGGTTGATTGTCACTTCTTGCCATTGTCATTTAACAACCATTGAAAAAGCGATTCCTTTTCATACGGGCGTTTTTTCGACTGTAACCGAACTTCTGTCGCTGATTGTCGCCGATCGCGTCGACTGACTACATGCCGACTACAACTTTTGTCTTTTCGCACAGACCACTATCAAACTACACGGCGCGGCGACAAAAACAAGTTTTGACATTGGCATTGATATTTGACAAAATGGAGCAGTTTGATACGGATAGTTATTATACCGGGTGTTGCTCCGTCGAGCGGGACATAGGGAATCCCATGTAAATTTTGAAGTGGTCCAATATTGGCTCCTCTAATTATTTTAGAAGAAAATATAATTAGGATTTTTAAAGAGCACGAAAAGTTGTACCCAGTGTACAAATTTCAGCTCTTCTCAGTCCGCGAGCTAAGAGATAAATGCTAAAATAAGTTACGAATCTCCTATCTTCTTACCCGCCTTGTATTATTAGAAGTTTATAATAAAATACCAGAAAAATTATTTAACCTCTTACTCTCAAGTTGTCAGATCAATGTCACATCATTCTTAAATAATGAACTACTTAAATCAAGAAAAAATCACTATTATAAAATGGTTTTACCAGGGAAATAGTTATCGAAGAGTAGCGGACATGTTTGCAGCCTATTTTCTCAATAGGCCAATACTAAGTAAATCGACAATAGAACGGACGATAAAAAATTTGAAACTACAGGCACAGTAATCAATAATTGCAAATGTGAAGAAAATCTACGTGATCTTTCGCCAAACGATTTTTTCTATGGGGACATTTAAAAACTAAGCTACCAATAAAAAATATGAAAATTTAGTCCAGGAATGCTATTTCCGCTGAATGTGCCAGAATATCGATGTACCAACTAGCCAAGTTTGGGTTATTATCTGGCAGTTAACGGAGGAATATTTGAGCATTTGATTAAATCCTGATATTTTCGTCATAAATTGACTTCTAAATGTAAAAAAATGTTTTATTGTCTTGCGTAACTGTGAGTGCATGTGTTGGAATTAGCTGTAAACTAAAATGAAATGCGAGGATTCTTTTGAAATTCCCGTATAAAATTGTTCAGTTTTGGCAATGACATTATAAATTAATGAGCTAAATTGTCACTAATAAATCGATATGGTGTTTTTATTGTTGATTTCTAGAGTACAGGGTACATAATGAGATACTACGTTGCAGAAGTATTAAGCAGTTTACTCTTTACTGGTTGATTGAAAAATGCTCAAATTTTCATTTTGGGTGGAACTTACTGTGCTCTTCAATAAATCCTAATAGCATTTTTTTCTAAAATAATTAAGGGAGCCAATATTGGACCACTTCAAAATTTACATGGGATTCCCTATGTCCCGCTCGACGAAGCAATACCCGGTATGATACAATGTATTGAAATTTTAGACGTCATTAAGAATAGGATGTACCCAAAATTTACGTGGTTTTCTTCGTTTACACCTTCGCTTTTGGAGAAGCAACAAAAGTAATGCTTCTTCTGTCAAATTCATAGTTGTTCTGCCGCTACTGACGACATTTTGTCGTCCACGTAACTACAGAAAGTCGCTAGTTACCACTACAGTTGTAGTCGAAATTGGCGACAAGACGCCGATATTTTTGTAGTCAACTTCGACTGCAAAAGTCGCCCATCTGAAAGCGCCCTAACTGTTAATATTTCAAACAAACGATATTTTTAAGTAAATAAGGCGTGCTTATTACCTTTTTATGTGGGTTTTCAAACTATTTTCTTCACTAAAACTGTTCGCGCAATATTGGCATGCGTATGGTCGGTAGCCCATGTGTAACTTCACAATATGCTTGTTCAATTCTTCTAATTTATCATAACCTAAAAACAACGACATTTGTTAAAGAATATTTATATGGTAAAATTTTGTTCTGGAATCCAATAGTTCCTGCGCCAGTAATTAAATGGAAATCATGGGTAGGATCTTGGGATTTCAATATATATTAAAGTATTTCCATACCACCCTGTATATAAATTAACTTTGATATTTATTCACCTTTATCACACTTTATACAAGGAAACTTCTTGTTCTGTCCATGGACATTCTTCTTGTGCTTCCTCAGGACGTCTTTCGACGCGTACAACTTATGACAGATGTCGCACTCGACCTTCTGAACGATCTTCTGCTGTTTCGGCGCCGGCGGCTCACTCTTCAACAATTCGGATTCGTTCATCACACGTTCAACACGAACTTCGACATCACCTACTTGATAGTTTTCGATGTCAGTTATAAAACGAACGTCGCTGTCATTAGCAACAGCGCTACCGCCCACTGTCGTCTTTAAGTCGAGCAGCGTGAGATCGTTTATGTTTATAGGTACTGAACTGTCGTTGTCTGTAGTTAGGATTATTCCTGAGTTTTGCAAATGCTGCAGGAGAAGTACAGGATCTATTGCGACGGAATCTTGTGAAGAATTTAAAATTAGGGCTTCTGAAGACGGCTGGATTTGAAGTGGCTAAAAGAGAAAAAAATAGAAATATACTTTTTGCCATTCAATGTTCCGTTCATGTTTCATATAGTAACACTAAAGCAAGTCTTCTCACCTCTACTATCTTTGTAACAATATTAGATCCTTCATTTTTATTGTTCATTTTTTCGGCTAAAGATTTAAGCAATTTCGGACCTGTCTTCGGCTTGTTGGCACCATTTTGCTTGTTTTTATTTAGGTGAGTGTTTTTCTCGTGGGCTTTACGGCTCGCAGAGGTCCGGAAAGTCTGCTCACAGAAAGTGCAAGCGTGAGGTCTTACTCCTGAAACATAAAAGTTACTTTTTTACACTTTATGTAGTGTACTGGAATGGAGTACTTTAACTTCATGTTCGCGATTAAATTTGTCTTGAAGCTTATGGAAAATATTGAGGGAAGCGTATAATAATTATTACAAGCAGCATGGTAACGAGTAAGTTTAAAATAGTATAACATACCTGTATGTAACAACATGTGGACTTTTAAACTCGATTTAGTAGTAAAATTAGAATAGCAAACGCCGCAAATGATCTTAGCTTCTTGGACGCTCTCGTGTGTTCTCATGTGCGATTCCAAGGTTGATTTAAGCGAAAACTTTTTATGGCATTTCTCGCATTCGAACGGCCTTTCGCCGGTGTGTGTCCTTAAATGTCTTAACTAAAAATCACAAAAAAAAAACAATAAACAGGGTATGGGAAGAAAAGAATAAATAGTATTATATAAAAATGAATGGCCCTTGAGCCTTGATATACATACATTAATAAAAGGTAAAGTTCTTTGGGCATATGGCTCCTTAATGACATTAAAAACATAATAAATAAATAACCTGTAAGATTTCGGCTATCATGGTTGGTTGTTTAAAAATTACGGAGTCTCCAAAAGAAAATAGAATAAAATATAACGGCATAATAGCACGTTGGATACTTAACTTTTGCCATGTACAACTAGATGGCGCACTTTTACCTATCGATGCCTTAGCTGGTTGTTTTTAAATTTCTTGGTGAGATGACACCGGTTTTCTATATTTGTCAGTTCTGGTAAACAGAAAGGATTTTTATAGTCAATCGGGGCATCATCAAGGCATCGACGACCTGAAGCGGCTGTGATAAATCTTAACGAAGACGAAGCACGTGACGCCGTCTTGCTCGGGACGGGTCGGGACCGGAGTGTCCATTTTCTTTTTTGTTGTTTTAAACAACCAACTACGGTAGCCGAAATCTTACAGGTTATTTATTTATTAATTTTTTAATGTCATTAAGGAGCCATACGCCCAAAGAACTTTACCTTATATTGATATTATTATATTACATATTATTTTTTTTTTTATTAAAAATAATGATTTTTGAATCCTGGATAGTAAATCATTCATGGTGATCTAGCATTTCCCAAATCACTCTTTGTTTGACCTCCGGACAGTGTGGACATGCGTAGAGGACTACAAAGTTCTTCCCGGCGTGGCGGCGAGAGGTGTCGTACGAACGTTTTTTACCTTCGGGGATCAAGGAAAGATTCACGCTAAATTGACGGCATCTTTCTTCTGGATCTAAGCGGTGTGAGCGAAGATTCCTATAAGCTGATGGTATCCTATTTGGTGGTGAACACGAGGTATTTCTCAAATGGCGGGAAATAGATGGGCGTGCCATGAGAACTGTCAGTAGTGAAAGTGAAGGTTATACGTAACACCAGTAGCAGATCTTGGTTTGACAGCCGACAATTTATGCATTGCATCGATTGTTGAATTGTTTGTTTTCTTTTTGGAATTTCTGGGAGCTACGAGCTCGATTATCCAGATTTTCCGCCGACGAAGCCCTGGAAAGCATAGTCCGGAAGGGGGAGAGTGGTGGATTGGACCTGAAGGGACCAAAACCAAGAAAAAAATAGAGAGAGAGAGAGCATTGCCCAAAAGTTATGGTGATATGGCAAAACTGAATGTTTTGCGACATGTATTACGCTGTTGAACTGGCAGAAAAACGTATAAAAAACACATTGTATAAATTAAGATTTCCATATAAAGAACTACCATACACAATTCGTATTCAGTTAGCTGGGATTGATTCCCTTGAAAAAAGAAGGCACAAAGCTATGGCATTTTTTCTGTATAAACTGTTAAATGGGCAAGTATGTTGTAGCCAGCTGCTATCAAAGATTTGTTTTAGAATACCTAGTAGGTTTACAAGATGTAGAGATTTGTTTTACATTCAACCACATAGGACTAATTATGGATTTCAGCGTTTTTCTGATAGACTCATGAATAACTACATAAAGAATTTTCCATCTTTTGATATTTTTGGGTATAGTAGTTTTAATTCTTTTAAAAGACATGTTAATTGCGAGTATTAAGACATAAATGTATTATATTGTAAATTTTTTGTACTATTTGGAGTGTGTACTCTGTAAGTATTGTTACTGTAAATAAATAAATAAATAAATAAAAACATTTTCAGAATTTTTAGATTTTGGCCCTTTTCGAACAAACGGTATCACATAAAAAAATAAACCTTTGTTAAAATTTACTTACCAAATCAGAGTTTTTTAAAATCCTTAAAGCAAAACTTGCAAACTTTATCGTTGTTCGCATGATTGAAACTCATGTGTTTCCGATACTTCTCTTCGATAGTCGTCATGAAACTGCACTCTTTACATCGGAACGCCATCGCGTTTTCCAATTTGTAGACGTCCTTTAAAAGGGCCTTTTTGTATTTGAACCTTTTCATTCGATCTAATTGAAGCGGCTCGTTGTCTACAGAAGCGACTGGAGTTTTTTCGGGAAACGACTCCACCTGATCCTGTTCTGCTATTTGTAAATCGAAATTCGTATTCTTCCCGACGACATCTTGAATTTCTTTTGTATGGTTGTCGGCAGATTTAAAGGCCTTAAAACATGATGAATTGATTAATCCCCAAACAGTGCAATATATTTGCGCAATGACTATATTCAATATATTGCAAAGTAACTAGTTTTGTTTTGTAACTACTGGTTAGCCATGTTCTCTGTATATATTTTTAAACAATTTACAAATTTAAAAAAAAACAGCTTACTTTATTCACCAATTCATTATTTAAATTAGCATCGCCATTTTCCGCTAGCAACAAGTCCATATTTTCAGAAACATTTATGTTTGGATCTTCCGAACAGACGTGTTTCTGAAACATGTTCATATCTGAGAAGATTTTGTGACAATTTATACAGATGACTTGGGTGTCGAAGAACATGTCATTCGGATTGATATTAATTTCCCCATTGACTAGATTCGAAGTCAGTGCTGTTGCATCTAAAAAGTGATAAAAAAATAATCATTATTGTTACACCCAAATAGGAGAGCTACAATTTTCTGAATTTACTTAGCTTTTCAAATATTTTCTTTATCAATAACTTGCCTTACTTAGTATCGTTATATTCAGTACATTTAACCAATTTGCGATCATAAACGTACCTTCTGTTCCAATAATACTAATCGGCAATCCTCCCAAATCTACAGCGGAAAAATCTTGCAAAGATATTCCTTGTTGCCCGGTCGGCAAATCACCGACCGCCGATAAAGACGGCAAATTTGACAACGTCGGTTTCTTCGCCGAGTCAATGTCAGCGTTGCCATGTTTATCGTAATCGTTTCGCCGCCCCGTTGCCGTATTGAGCATTTTGTCCGGTGGCGACTTATTTTGCGATGTTCTGATGACGGAAGGAGTGTAATGCAACGTTGCGGACGATTTGATCACCTCGTTCGGATCTACCATGTCGGATTTGTTGGTGTCGAGATTGAAAAGGGTGCCAGAGTCTTGTAAGTCGGTAAGAGGGTTAAAAAGAAGGGAATCGTTCTAAAAAATAAGATAATTTTAAGTATTACTTAAGTAGTTAGCAAAATACAGGGTGTTTTAGCGAGAGAGCAATGCTAATGCATCGAATTTGCAACACCTTGTATATTATGCAAAAAAATTTCATAAAAAAGCCATTTGTTTTTTAAGATTTGCCATATTTACCTCCAATTTTAGACTGGATAAAATGTTATTTTCATTTAGCACACCATCGGTGCTGGTTTCAGGTAAATCACAAATGTTTAGATAAACCATTCGATAGCCCGGATTTGATTCCTGTTGATTCTCTTGAGAAGTGACGCTTAACATTACTGGGTTTTGCTGTGGATTCACTGAAGAATGTTCCATAGACGAAATGGTATTGTTTGATGCCTCATGGGGTGTTTGAGATGGTACCTTTTCTGCATTTTTGTCAGTAAAACTTGCCGCATGGGCAGTGTTTTCCGACGTGCTGTTGTCAAGGGTTTCACTTTTTATGTAGTTCTTAGAAGATGGCCCCTAAAAATGTATAAAATTAATAATAGTTGGAGAGATAGAAAGCTACCATTTTGTGTGTAATTATTTTAGTGTTGGGTATATAAGAAAGGCAATGTGCAGAGTTGTTGGGGTTGCAAAACTAAAACGTTTGTAATTTTTTTAACTTGGATATTTTTATGTTTTATTTTTTATTGAAGATAAACTACTGAAGCTATACATTGGGCACTTTATATTGAGAAAAATACCTAGCAAGTAACTATGGTTTTATATGCATTTTATCACCCTTACCTCTAGATGTGCTTCATAAGCAGACAACTTATGTACAGTCCGTATATGAGACCTGCACAACAACAATGTTTTAAAGTGCTTCTCGCAATACGGACACAGATACGGTTTAAAATCATTGTGGACGATCATGTGTCGTTTGAGCAGAGATCCGGTTACGAACTTCTTGCCGCACTTTTGACATCCGTAGTTTCGTATGTTTTTGTGGTAGGCCACATGTTCTTGTAGTTTATACTTTGTTACAAAAGCCCTAATAAAAAAACGTATTAGTTAAACAGATCTTTTTTATTCACTTAATAATTATGAAGATAATAATATCTGTAAATTCTAAATACCTAAGAGGGCGTCCATAAATTAAGAGAGACATAGGAGGGGGAGGGGGTCGAGGTGAATCCCACCTGACCTGAAAATGTTACTTTTTGGGTGAAGGACATTTTTTTATCTCTTAAAAAATTATTTTGGCTTTAAAATCAATTTAGGTTTGACAAGTGGTGCCTTTGACGGGAGGAGGTGAAGAAAATCTCAGCGGGGGGAGGAGGGTCAAAAATGTGAAAATACGACCCACCTCATTTATGGACGCCCCCTTAATGTAAACTAAAACCTTTTCATTTGAGGCAAACATCTAGTAAGTATCCATGGTAACTGACATGACACACGAAAATACTTACTTTGGACATAAAGTACACTTAAATTTTCTCTCTTTTGAATGATGAAGCAAATGTCTCTTCAAACTCATGAGTCTAGTAAACCTCGCGTCACATATTTTGCAATGGTGCGGCCTTTCCAGTGGCGACTCGGCTCCTGTATTTGGAACTTTGCATTTTGGTGGTTTTAACGGCAGAGAACCTAAAAATTACGTTTCCAACCATACATTTTTTAGGTAATAGTTCGATATAGCGGTTTTCGCTATTTTAAGAGATTTTGAAAAATTCTTTTTCAGGGCATTTCTATAGGTCGATTATGACATAAATCTGTGTGAGCATTTTCCAAAATCCATTTCTATAATTTATTATTAATAAAAACATATTACGGGACGGTGAAATGAACAGGGGTGCTGGGTGGGGACGAAACAGTAGAACGCCCAAAAACAGTATTTCACAGCACCGCACTTTCTGTTTACAAAAATGTCTAAAAAATTGTTTTAAAAAATTAAAAATAAATAATAGTACAACAATCCCGCCATGGCTGTCACTGCATAAAAAGAAGAGTTTGCAATAGAACTGTAAATGACTTGCGATGTTGCTAAATAAAGTGAGAAAGTGTCAATAGCTTTAAAAAAAGGAAGATACAGGACAAAATTCATATGAAAAATTAAGTTATTTCTTCTTCCTATTATAATTTGTAGAGAAAAAAGGAAAATACCTAAACATAAAGAAGGAGGCATTTCTACAAAAAATACCATTGTTTCTCATGGAAATGGTGGATAATCCCCGAAATAGGCTTGCTGTTAATTCTTCATAAGAAGTTTGGCAACGCTGCTTCTATCAAGACCGTCATTTTTATAATGACGAACTTCATGTTATCAGCTGACCAAAATGAATGCGCCTATTTTCCTTCTTTAATTAATGAGATATCTCATATGTGTGGGATAGGTTTTCGAAAAATTTAATACTTTTTTAAAATAAATTTACATTTTTCATGTGCCCCGAGTGCAGTGTATTAATGTTTTCTTGTGTTTGACGTTGGATTTATACAGTTTTGTCCCCACCCAGCACCCCTGTTCACTCCACCGTCCCGTAAATATGTTTTTATTAATAATAAATTATAGAAATGGATTTTGGAAAACGCGCACACAGATTTGTGTCATAATCGACCTATAGAAACGCCCTGAAAAAGAATTTTTCAAAAATCTCTTATAATAGCGAAAACCGCTATATCGAACTATTACCATTTTTTTTCAAAATATTGATTTTTTTCTTATATTGTGAACTGGATAAAATAATAATATATTTTTAAGTTTGTATATTCTTCAAATTAAGATAATTTTTACCAAAAAATATTACCATAGGTGGTCTGATACAGCGGCTGCTTTAAAATAGGTTCAATAATGTTCCGATGGTTCGTTATTTCATCTTCGTGTTCGGCTCGGTGCTCTTTTCCTTCTTCCATAGTTACGAACACCTTATCGCACAACGTACATGTGTAATTCGGGGTTTCGACCTTCGGTTCGTGTTTCCGAACGTGCGCTTTGAAATTTTTCGGGTTCCTAAATCTAATATCACAGTGATCACACTGACATCCCGCCTTGTTGTGTATCTTGTTATGGTTTATCAACGTGGATTTCAGTGAAAAGGCCTGGTTGCACGTTTTACACTAAAGAAAAACATATTTATTTATACAGTGAAATCTAGAAATATGGACAAAAGATAATAATTTAACAATAGCGTTCATAATACATACTTTGCGAAACGTGCGAAACCTAAATTTAATTCTTATTGGTCAATGGGAAATAACATTGGTGGCGGGTAATTTAAAATTAAAAAGGCAGTGGATATGTCTATAGGACAGTCGGATATGCAGCCATTAAGACTACATTTACGACAGTCGGAGATTTAGCAAATAATGTTATATCTACGAAAGTTTTTACGTTTCTGTTGATCAGTTATAGCGAGAAGTACAGGAACTCGTTATGAACTAAAGATAACCATGCAGCAATAGGTAACAATTCGTAAAATTATATCCAGCATCACCTTTAAAAATATAGTTTCAAAAGAATTGAGAATGGTACTTAATAAAATAAATACAAAATATCTGTTTTTTTACTTACCAGACTAATAATATTGCCTTATGATGATATTTTTTAATATTTATTCATTTTAGATTGTAGTTTACTTTAGGTAACTTTGTTTATTTTAAGTACTTAAATTAATAATAAAATTATATTTTTTACTCTTTGCCTTGGCCTGGTTCAGTAGAGTAGCTAATAAAGCTAGACTGCGCCAGGCTTTGGCAATTGATTTTAATTTTTTCCCCACTGTATATTATTAGTATTAATAAAAGGCATTTATTATTATTATTATTATTATTATTATATTATCACATATTTCTTAGTTGCAGCCTCAGTTGCAGTTTAATGTATAAAGAAGAATAAATATATCTCCTTTTGATACAGATTTTTCTCAATTTTAGTTGGAAAAGAAAAAACAAATTATTTAGTACTTTACACATATTTATTTTATTAAATAAGTAAAAGTCTGGCAATAAATTCCAGAACACCTGTTGGTATAGTATTTTGGTAACAAAAATGAAAACATACAGGGTGTTATGGAAATACTTTAATATATTGAAATGGGTGACTCCTGGGACAGTGTAGAGACACACTGAGTACTTTTTTGTTTAATTCAAACTTTTTTACAATTTGTAAAAATACCTTCTTTTCACCTATCTGCTACGTCCCTGGTTACGTAAATACTATAAACACAGACAGTAGACCTATTTGTTTGCGATGTTGCCAAACGTCCTATTTTATACCCAATAAACGATATAAATACATAATAGAATAAAAAGGTAAAATGTTATTATATTCTATTTTTTTATAAATTTACTTTAAAAAATTATTAAAAGCCTTATATCAAAATAAATTGTAACAAAAAAATATTTAAATAAAGGTCGATTTACCTTCAATACGGAATATGTTCTAAATTTTGATTCCAAACATGCATTTATTTTCCGCTGCATACTGTTTCTCACACGCGCAAAAATGTTTTCATTGTTCCTTATTTGCTGAGCCGCTAGTTCCACACGATTTCGCAACTGTTCTAAACTGTTAATGGGTTCACTATAAACAAACTCTTTCATAGTTCCCCGGCTTGCCGAGCATTTTGCCTAGCTTCCCCATAACACAAAACCATGTCAGTCAACTCGATTGAATTTCGTTGCATTTTACGTAAATTAAAACAAAATGCAAAACTTAATAAACGCACAATTTGGTAAATTCTTCGCAATATTATTTAAAACGCAAACCAGGGCAAGCGAATTTCGTCTTTCTGTAACCTTGCATAGCATAAGGAAGCCTTCTTATTGGTCAGTTAAATCATGCCGGCTTCCTTGACAACAACAACGCGAATTTGCGATGTTCAGCTGTACAATTGTACTACATCTAGTACATTTAGTATATTTAGTTTTTTTATGTTTATGGCAGTCCATGTTAGTAGCACAAAAGCTAAGTACTAAGTACCGTGGGTGCCAGATTTTTAGATGTTAAACCCATTTAACGACTGAATAATGTTATCCAGAGGGCACCACCATTTTATCGTAGATTTCAAAGCACACAATAGAGGACAATAATATACCGGCATAAAAAAGTTAACCAATTTTTATTATCTACTTATGAGCGGCGTAGGCGTTACATTAAATAATAACCTTAAATAACATTTAGAGCTACAACAGCTTTTAGAAGGCTAGGATTTTTTCTTGGCTGGAAAGTACTTTTATTTTCACGAGTACACTCTTTACACTTTCACCATAAACTTCCCTTCTCTTCCGTACCAATGAGATGTACAGTAATATAGCAACACAAAGTAATTGTTTCATGCATTTTGTAACCGTACATCTGAAGAAGCCCCAAAATGTCCACTTCGGCTCCTTTATCCCTAAGGTATGTTAAATATGCCGTCTACTTTTTATACCCACGGTAATAAGTTCCTAGACATCAAGCTTTTATGAATTATCAAAAGAAAAAACAAACCCTGCATTTTGTAGTACAAAATTTTGATTAAAAAACCTAATTAAATTGAAAGCACCTAGTTTAACCAAAAGAATTCGCTGTAAGTATCATTTTATCGCCCATAACCAGAACAACATCAGACAAAGAAAACGGTTTAAAAAGAATTGAACTTACAAGTTTCAGTAAATTGATAAACCCAGTTACGTGCAAACTGCAAAAATGTTAGAATAAATTGCAATAAATTTCTTGCAAAAACATCTAACCTGTAAAAACACCTGTGTTTGTGGCGCTGATCACGGATCTGAAAAATTTTTAGTCGGATACATTTGTTTCCGAGATATCCATCATTAAAGTTGGCATTTGAACTAACCTCATTTTCACTTTATTCCCCCTTCTTTTGGCATACAATTCTTGATTTTAAGTTAAAGTGGTACACAATATTTGATTTTCACCTTTTAAAACCTCATTCTTCTACGTATTTTACACTTTTTTGAATTAAATTGCATAGCTTCGCTTTCAATCGTTTTTAATCGTAGCAGCATATGGTGGAGGCGGTGGAGCAGTGAATGCACGGTTGCAACGTTTTTAAAGGGACCCTTCCCAATTTATTTGATAAAAGGTGTAAAAAACATAGAAACACGGGGTTTTAAAAGGTGAAAATCAAATATTGTGGGCCACTTTAGCTTTAAATCAAGAATTGTGTGCAAAAAGAGGGGTGAATAATGGTGAAAATAAGGTTAGTTTAAATGCCAACTTTGATGATGATTATCTCTGAAACCAAACATTTCCGACTAAAATTTCGTTCAGATTCGTGATCAGCGCCCCAAAAAACCCAACATACCAAATTTGGTTAAAATCGGAGTTGCGGACACTTTCTGTACAATTACCGTAGTTTTTTGTACATTTGTCTCATAGGGAATAATCTTTTGTACTCTTTTCTCGTGTGAACCAAGATCGTTTGACTAGGTAAGGTTGCCTCGTAAGCCTTGCAACATGGC
This sequence comes from Listronotus bonariensis, assembly GCA_014170235.1. Lineage (NCBI taxonomy): Eukaryota > Metazoa > Arthropoda > Insecta > Coleoptera > Curculionidae > Listronotus > Listronotus bonariensis. The sequence continues at coordinate 114,316 of JACEGR010001427.1, forward strand.
GGACCATACGTCACATATGTATTTTGCTCATTATTTAATGAAGTTTTTAACAGTGTAGTTTGTGTTTTTGTCAATATTAAAGAAATACTTTTAAATACTGTTAATTCCAGTTGTTACCGTAACTTCTTTATTTCCTATTAATAAATTATTTAACAATGATTATTCTTTGTTTGCTATGTTGGCGCCAAGGAACCAGCAGTGCGGTACATATGTGACGTAATGAGGCAACCTTACCTAGTCAAACGATCTTGTGTAAACCACCTGTCGTCTGTCAACTCTTAATTTTGATGAAAGAAAAGCGAAATGTAACAAAAACTTTATTTAAAAACGCAGTAAAATTTGTTTTAATAGTGTTTTGCAATAAAAATACCGTTTTGTGTATTTTAATTCAATTCTTTGTGCGCATACGTGTCGCGTCGCAGTGTTTAAAAAGTTTGTAAAGTAATTAACCACCTAAAAAGTGTACTTGATTTGTGGAAAAAGTAATCTTTACATTCATTATACGCTCAAACAACCTAGTAGCGTAATAAAGGATAATTTGTGTAATCATGTAAGTTTTTCGTTTGATCGAATTGAAACAGCAAAACCCATAGATAAACTGGTAAAGAACAAAATAAATTTGGCAACTTTTCTCAAGCTTGTTGACTTAACCACGTGTTATAACTGCTTTCAGCTGTTTTTGACAGCGACAGAAGGTAAACATATGTATTTAAAGGGATTTAAAGAGCTGGTCAGTAGCGGGTTTGCTTTTTAATCGTAAAATTTTGGGGTTCATTATCACTGTTATTTATGGTGGTCCGCCATTTTTAATAATTTTTATTCAATTTATTTTTACACAAGGATTTTGGGGTTTAAATATATTAAAGTATTTCCATAACACCCTGTATATTTCTAACTAAACTGACAACTAAATTTTTAACTCTTGGTAGGCTTTGGTTTAAGAAAATATAGAGACTAAATAGCCACGTCTTGAGCTAGGTAAATACCTAAAATTTACACCTCAATTTACACCATTACCTTATAACAGTTGCATTGAAATGAGTCATTGAAGCTCATTAGGTTAAATAATAGATTTAAAAAAATTAAAGTAAATTCTATTCTGTAACGAAAGTAAACACAGGTACATATTTAATACCTACTATGCAGGTTCGTAGTAGGCTTATTGTTTGAGAACAAAACAACAAATTGTAAGTGTGGGTACCAATTTAAAATTTACACTGTTGCAGCTGGTTTACAATAAAATAGGTAGTATCACCATGTACCAATATAACAAAAAAATTTTTAATAGAACTCTAGGCCACTGACAAAACAAACTGAATAATGAAAAAAACCTATTTAAGAATACTTTCTGCGCTATAATAATGTAAGTAGTTATATTTATTATTTTGAGGCTTTGGCAGTATGTTTTAAGGAAAAATAAAAATTGTATTAAATATTTACAGTATTGCACAACACAAGTAATACTGCTATCTGGAATGCTTCATTCCAGATTTCTTAACATATTTTCTTTCTTATATTTTTTTACACAGGTTACAGAACCAAGTGACGTTTTTCTTTGGAAGTTTATTTAGACCTACACAATTTTTATGGAACCAGAGCAAACAGGAGTCACGTCTGATGCAGCTTGTTTCTACTAATTTGTCACAAACACCGCAATACCATTTAAGATTTTTACTTTTCTCTTTTAAATTCCTTTTAGCAAAGTGTATGCTTCAGGACAAAAATATTTAAGCTTAAGCACTTCCTTTTTTTAATTTTCATCTAATTTTCTTTGTTTTGGTAACAACCTGAACATTGACTTATCAATATCATGGTTGTGGTTTAGATTAATTTCATAGGGCAGTTTTCTTTAAACGTCCTGTAAGAGAAAGTAGCAGTTATGGATTTATTTGTTAAAATACATCAACTTTTAGACGATAATACAAACCTTGTTTTGCGTTTTCCACAACCTTTAGGTATATATTTCTGTCCCCCTTTGTAACAGCTGTACACAATGTAAAAGTATAATAACTCAGCATTTGCACTAGCGTTCCTTTTGGGCAAAGTTTGTGCATAGATGTGCAACTGATCTTTTTGGCATCTCTTTTATATAATTGTATACATTCTTTCTTTTCCACATCTTTAATAAAAGCTTCCACTTCAGAAAAAGTTAGAAATTCTTTCCTTTTTTCAATAAAATCCATTTTTAACTCTCATCCCCAACAAAAACATCAACTTCTTTTCGAAAATTTTTAACCTTACTTTTATATTTAAAAACTTTCGTAGATATAACATTATTCGATAAATCTCCGACTGTCGTAAATGTACTCTAAATGGCTGCATATCCGACTGTCGTAGACCTATCCACTGCCAATTAAAAAAGTGTAGGGAGTGTTTATTAGTATATTTTCTATTATGTTCAGGTTGGTATACAAGAAGGAGCAGTTTATTACTTTTAACACTATTTTTATTTTCCAATGAACTTAAAATCACATAAGCAAAAGCAAAAACCGAAGCGAAATCACAATTTTCCAACTTGTCTACTAAAAACTAAAGCCGGCGGAACCAGTATTACCAAACTAACCTGATTCCTAGGGGAAAACCTAGTTACTAACTTAACTGATTTTGGGCGGGTTATTCAATTTAAATAATTGGCGCGAACAACCTAACCTTAAATATTATTATTTAGTTTTTAAATCTACAACAGTTTAAACATCTTGAGAATTCGCAACATTTAAAATCTACGGGGTGGGAAACTTAGGAAATCAGAAGCAACTGGAAATATGTGATTTGATATGTCTGATGCTCTAGGAGTTATGGTATTTATTTAATATGCAACTATACCTTGTAGGGTTTCTCCAGAGTGTGCGTTCTAAAATGTCGAATCAAATCCGACGGCTTCTTGAAACTGCTCGAGCAAAATTGCAGAAGTACCATCGAACGTCACCGATTTTCTTCTGACGTACCAGGTACCGTCTGACGCCGCCGCTGGCGTGCGATTCCGCCAGTTTGACGCAGTCCATTTCGGCGACGTTTGCCGGAGCTGGTGAAGCTGAAGTTTTATTCGTCGAAGTTTTATTCGTCTATAACAGAATAATTTTTCATTAAAAAAATATTTTCACTTCATAGTAAAAAGCGTGGGGTGCTTAATATATTAAATGTTATAATTATTATATTTGCCAATATCTATGATGGAAAAGTTATGAAAAAATAGTAAAATGCACCCCACGCTTTTTACTATGAAGTGAAAATATTTTTTTAATGAAAAATTATTTTTTATTTTTAGTTCGGTTGCATATAAAAGCGTGTTTTTTAGTTTTTTAAACTATTAATTATTTTTCATTTTTTAGTTCGTTATATTGCACAAAATTCTTAATATAACAGTAAATTAGAACATACTATTTAATTAAGCAGCAAAAGAAAATAACCAGCCCCCTATGAAATGACAATGGTAGCAAATTTTAAAATTTTTCCAACAGATTGCAACTCACTAAAAAATTTCTTCTTCATTAAGTAGCAAAGTTTCAAATTTTCCAACAGATGGCAATCCAGGCAATGTTTGGACCGTTGCCAACATTTTGCAATCCACTAAAAAATTTCTTCTTCATTTAATAGCAAAGTTTGAAATTTTTCCAACAGATGGCATCCTAGGTGTTGTTTTTATAATATAATGGAATTTTTTTTCCTGGCGATTAAAAAAAAGATAAAGGGATACTGTTTGCAGATTATTGCATTGTCATGGGTCCTTAATACGTGTGCAAAGTTTCAAAGAAATCGAATAGCTGGAAGTTGGTTAAAATTAGGCTCAAAGATTCCGTTACATAGGCAGCCAGAAAGATAGTTACAACCCAAGTTAATAAAAGCGTGTTAAAAATACATCCGAGCTCGAACAACTTTTTCAAAACATACCTTGTGTTTTAAATTTATTGATTTTTTTGCCAATTAGACATATACACAATACAGTTATTTACGGTAAAAGACCTCAGAAACTACTAATATACATATATTTTTTTTTTTTGTATTGAAGGACTCCGGTCGAGGGCCATTTAAGAAACCAATAAAAACTTTTAGTAGTAGTAGTAGTAAATTTAAATATAACAAAGAAACTTAGACTTAGGTATAGGACAAGCTACACCAAATTTGCTTAGATTAGTGTGAAGAATCCAAAAATATAATAGCATATAGGATCTTCCATCTAACATAAGGAAACACTGACATAGGGGGTATTTACCCCCAATCCAGAATTTCAACTAACCTTAACGTTTTTTTTAACGCCGACTTTCCGAACTCATTGTTCAATTTCATTAGATTGTCCATGACCTTATCGACTATATTTTCAGATTCTTGAACATGGTTAATGTGCACTTTGGTAATATGACCGTTGAGGGTGGCGATTTTGCGAAAAATGCATGGACACTGGGTACACTTGTACACATTCTGGTTGCCTTTGGGAGCCGTGTGCGTTTTCTCAATGTGGGCCCGAAGATTTCCTAAAACAATTCGATACAAATATATAATGGGATGTGTTAATACCTGCTAAACCCAAATGATATGAGGTCAGACTAGATCTTCTCCCCCAGGATGGAGCTTACATACCTTTTTGTGTAAATTTGGCTTGACATAAGGTGCAAGAATATGGCTTTTCTCCTGTATGGCTTCCAAGATGAATCTGCAATGTACCTTTCTGAGCAAAGGCTTTCTGCAGAACCGGCACTAGAAAGAATAAAATTAAACAACCGAACTAAAAATTAGAAAATAATTTTTTATTACAAAGAGTTTGTATTACAGTAATAAAAGGTCAAACAATGAATCATAATTATATACCTCAAAATATAATTATAATAAAATTTAAGATAATAATAGAATAATTCACTTCAGAGTAAAAAGCGTGGGGTGCATTTTACTATTTTTTCATAACTTTTCCCTCATAGATATTTACAAATGAAATAATTATAACATTTAATACATTAAGCACCCCACGCTTTTATTCTGAAGTGAATTATTCTGTTATTATCTTAAATTTTATTATAATTCTATTTTGAGGTATATAATTATGATTCATTGTTTGACTTTTTATTACTGTAATACAAACTTCTGTAATGAAAAATTATTTTCTAATTTTTAGTTCGGTTGCATATAAAAGCGTGTTTTTTTAAACTATTATTTATTTTTCATTTTTTAGTTCGATATATCAATTAGTTTTCTGCGGACATGTGATATTGAAATGTTTCACGAACTATTTCGTAATCCAATCATTTCATTTAAAGCTTCACTGTTGCATGGGGTTTCAGAACGCAACTACTCCGAACAAGTTTCTGTCAGCTTTATGCTGAGAGTACGTCCGAAACTGCATGCATGCGCAGATCGCGCATTAGCTCTTTCTCTGTTACTCTCCTACAGAAAATCTATAAAGGAATTTATTTATCCTGGCGATCCTAATCAGGATAACGGGATACTGTTTGCCGATTATTGCATTGTCATGGGTCCTTGATACGTGTGCAAAGTTTCAAAGAAATCGAATGGCTGGAAGTTGGTGAAAATTAAGCTTAAAGATTCCATTACATACATATATACAACCCAAGCTAATAAAGCGTGTTAAAAAAACATAAGTTTAAAAATATACTGAGCTTGTACTTAGCAGATGCTAAAGAAGCTGTAAGAGTATACCCAATTACCAACAATCTGATTCAATTTAGGATTTTTAAGAATACTCATTTTTCTTGCATGTTTTGATTTCATTACAATATTTAATTTTGTAGGTTAAATTCACTAAATAATAATATGTGAAGTTAATCTGCTAGCGCCCAATATTTTAATTAAACAGCTCGCCCCAATAAAATTGACGTTTAGTTTGTAACTAGCCAGTGTTCCGTGGTAACCAGATTAAGTTAGTAACACTGGTTCCGCCTGATTTAGTTTTTACGAGCAGTGAGCTTAACAGTGATTTTTGATATCCGTGATTGTTGCTACTAAAAACTTGATATTATCACTCTTTCAGGAACATGCTAGAATTTCATAAATAAAGCCATAGTAAATTTTGTTAAAATTAAAATAGGACACAAATATAAAAACTTTAATAAATCCTGTCTTATTTAATATTATACATGTATTTTAATTTATTGATTTCCATTAGCATGTAAGTATCTATAAAAAGAACAGACACTACACCGGCTATATCAAAAACCTTATTTTTTTAATAAGAATTCCTAATTTTGACCATATTTTTAAGCGACCCACTTGCAATACATTTTATTAATAAAAAAATATTTGATAAAATATAAGTTTTCATCTGGTAAGAAAGCCACTGTTTTCTCTGACGTTAACATGCATTTGCATGTCAACTGAATCGCATTAATCGCAATCACCAACTCAAGCTTAGTTTATATTTATAAGGTTGCGACATATCCTCAACTTTTAGGCGATTCGAGGTCGGGGACGCAAGGAAGGGCACTCCACGGAGAAAAGTTGGCAAGACTGGGTAAAATCAAAGCTGATGATCAAATCCAGTGGCGTCTAGAATTTGCGCATTTCATTTTACATTGTTTTGGAAGTGATATTTGTTGAAAGATGTAATTCCAAATATTTTTATTTAAAGTAAAAGAATTTACAACTAATAATAATTAAAAACTGTTGTGTAAACGATTGTTCTACTAATACAATAAACTGTATATCTCCGGCACTGAACAACATGGCCGAAAAATGGGAGGTGTGACGTCATAACGCGTCAGAGCAATATGGCCGAATGTCGCGACCCTATATAGACCGACTTTGTCACCAACTAGCGTTTACTGTGTCCCTTTAAGGTTATGGTAGCAGCGACTGCTTAAGATTTTAAAATTTTTTGCATATTTTTTGATAGTTATTTGTAACACTCTGTTTTTACAAGTTTTAAGTTAGAAGTTTGGCAGGAAAAGGGCGTTTTTCTGCTATTGTGAATTTAATTTGAGTTTTTTTCGGAAATAAGGTAAAAAATTTCACCTCTACTTCACCAATTTGCAAAAATAGACTTTATAATTATTTGTATGAAAAATATGTACAATATTTAACCTATTTGACAAGTATATAGGTACTTTGATTAACCGATTAACCCTATTTTTAACACGCTTGGGTTGTATGTATGTATGTAAGGCGCGCTTGTGGCGGCTTCGGTTGTATCGGCAAGCGTCGATCACCGGAGTTAAGCAGTGAAATGCGCGCCCATAATTTGGATGGGTGTCCGGCGACAGCGGTGTTTCGGGCAGCGGCACACGGTGTTCTGCTCGGGGATGCGGACCGAGCAACAACCATCCAAGTTATGGAATGAATGGTGTGTGAATGAGAAGGAGTAGGGGTCAAGGTACAATAAGCCTTCAGGCTGCAGTGCACCACCTAGGGGGGCGGTCGTCGGACCTGGGTGGGATGACCCCGAAAGGGTGAAAAAAAAATGTATGTATGTAACGGAATCTTTAAGCTTAATTTTCACCAACTTCCAGCGATTCGATTTCTTTGAAACTTTGCACACGTATCAAGGACCCATGACAATGCAATAATCTGCAAACAGTATCCCCTTATCCTGATTAGGATCGCCAGGATAAATAAATTCCTTTATAAATTTTCTGTAGGAGAGTAACAGAGAAAGAGCTAGTGCGCAATCTGCGCATGCGTGCAGTTTCGGACGTACTCTCAGCACAAGGCTGACAGAAACTTGTTCGGAGTAGTTGCGTTCTGAAACCCCATGCAACAGTGAAACTTTAAATGAAATGATTAGATTACGAAATAGTTCGTGAAACATTTCAATATCACATGTCCGCAGAAAACTAATTGATATATCGAACTAAAAAATGAAAAATAAATAATCGTTTTAAAAAACTAAAAACACGCTTTTATATGCAACCGAAGAAAAAATTTTTCATTACAAAGAGTTTTTATTACAGTAATAAAAGGTCAAACAATGAATCATAATTATATACCTCAAAATAGAATTATAATAAAATTTAAGATAATAACAGAATAATTCACTTCAGAATAAAAGCGTGGGGTGCTTAATATATTAAATGTTATAATTATTTCATTTGTAAATATCTATGAGGGAAAAGTTATGAAAAAATAGTAAAATGCTAAAAAAGTTTTTTTAAACTATTATTTATTTATCTATCTCTATAAAGACAATATTATTCTGTAACACCTTATATAAAAAGGTTTAAATTATTTCATTAAAAATCTGTTTAACAAAAGGTAACAGTCGAAAATAACTACACAACTTTTTAGTTTAAATACATAATTTGTACAATGTACAAACTGACAACAGCCTGGCAAAGCTTTTTTCTCAGCTTTTATAGATAAGCACAAAAGATCGATTAGTCCGGAATTTGCTGGGGGAATTCTTTTAGTATAGAATGCAAGAAAGTGGAAAATGGATGATAGAGCTCTTGTACCTCATAATGGGAAAATAATAAGGTAATTATTTCAATTAAATTAAACTAAATTAAATAATTCAAATTTCCTACAATTTCATAAACTATTTGTAAGTTTCATAACAACATTCTGTACATGTCATAGAGTAATTGAAGCCATTGACACTCACCAATAAATGTACACAAACACCAAATAAAAAGTGGTTATAAATTGCATATTTCTTAGGTAGTACTATACCGGGTGTTGCTCCGTCGAGCGGGACATAGGGAATCCCATGTAAATTTTGAAGTAGTCAAATATTGGCTCCCCTAATTATTTTAGAAAAAAATGCTATTAGAACTTATTGGAGAGCACAGTATGTTCCACCCGAAATGAAAATTTGAGCATTTTTCAACCAACCAGTAAAAGCTTAATACTTCTGCAACGTAGTATCTCATTATGCACCCTGTACTCTAGAAATTAACAATAAAAACACCATATCGATTTATTAGTGACAATTTAGATCATTAATTTATAATGTTATTGCCAAAAACTGAACAATTTTATACGGGAATTTCAAAAATCCTCGCATTTCATTTCAGTTTACAGCTAATTCCAACACTTGCACTCACAGTTACGCAAGACAATAAAACAATTTTTTTACATTTAGAAGTCAATTTATGACGAAAATATCAGGATTTAATCAAATGCTCAAATATTTCTTCCATTAACTGCCAGACAATAACCCAAACGATTATAAAACTCATTTCTTACGTTGGCTAGTTGGTACATCGATATTCTGGCACATTCAGCGGAAATAGCATTCCTTAGCTGGACTAAATTTTCATCTTTTTAACACGCTTTTATTAACTTGGGTTGTAACTATCTATCAATCTATCCATCTGGCTGCCTATGTAACAAAATCTTTGAGCCTAATTTTAACCAACTTCCAGCTATTCGATTTCTTTGAAACTTTGCACACGTATTAAGGACCCATGACAATGCAATAATCTGCAAACAGTATCCCGTTATCTTTTTTTGGATCGCCAGGAAAAAAAATTCCATTATATTATAAAAACAACACCTAGGATGCCATCTGTTGGCAACATTTCAAACTTTGCTATTAAATGAAGAAGAAATCTTTTAGTTTTTACACAATTTGGTTAGTTGCACCATTGGTGTTCAATTTTTATGAACAATAAAAATTAATAAGTTCTTTACACAATTGGGTTAGTTGCACCATTGGTGTTCAATTTTTATGAACAATAACAGTTAATAAATGCCGTTAACACGCTTTTTATTAACTTGGGTTGTAACTATCTGGCTATGTAACGGAATCTTTGAGCCTAATTTTAACCAACTTCCAGCTATTCGATTTCTTTGAAACTTTGCACACGTATTAAGGAAACATGACAATGCAATAATCTGCAAACAGTATCCCGTTATCTTTTTTGGATCGCCAGGAAAAAAATTCCATTATATTATAAAAACAACACCTAGGTTGCAATCTGTTGGCAACATTTCAAACTTTGCTATTAAATGAAGAAGAAATTTTTTAGTGGGTTGCAATATATTGGCAACGGTCCAAACATTGCCTGGATTGCCATCTGTTGGCAAAATTTCAAACTTTGCTACTTAATGAAGAAGACATTTTTTAGTGAGTTGCAATCTGTTGGAAAAATTTTAAAATTTGCCACTCTTGTTCATTAAAAAAATTTTCGCCATTTTGTCAAGAGTAGCAGAAACTAAAAAATGAAAAATAATTAATAGTTTAAAAAAACTAAAAAACACGCTTTTATATGCAACCGAACTAAAAATTAGAAAATAATTTTTCATTAAAAAAATATTGTCATTTCATAGTAAAAAGCGTGGGGTGATAAATATATTAAATGTTATAATTATTATATTTGCAAATATCTATGATGGAAAAGTTATGAAAAAATAGTAAAATGCACCCCACGCTTTTACTATGAAATGACAATATTTTTTTAATGAAAAATTATTTTCTAATTTTTAGTTCGGTTGCATATAAAAGCGTGTTTTTTTAGTTTTTTAAACTATTAATTATTTATTGGTAGCTTAGTTTTTAAATGTCCCCATAGAAAAAGTCGTTTGGCGAAAGATCACGTCGATTTTCTTCACATTTGCAATTATTGTCGTCCGTTCTATTGTTGATTTACTTAGTATTGGCCTAATGGGAAAATAGGCTGCAAACATGTCCGCTACTCTTCGATAACTATTTCCCTGGTAAAACCATTTTATAATAGTGATTTTTCTTGATTTAAGTAGTTCATTATTTAAGAAAGATGTGACATTGATCCGACAACTTGAGAGTAAGAGGTTAAATAATTTTTCTAGTATTTTATTATAAACTTCTAATAATACAAGGCGGGTAAGAATTATAGGTTATCTCTTAGCTCGCGGACTGAAAGAGCTGAAATTTGTACACTGGGTACAACTTTTCGTGCTCTTTAAAAAGCCTAATAATATTTTCTTTAAAATAATAAGGGGAGCCAGTATTGGATCACTTCAAAATTTATATGGGATCCCCTATGTCCCGCTCAACGGAGCAACACCCGGTATGCTTCAAACAGACAAATTACTTACCACATATGGTCTTTCCCTGTATGTATCCTTTCGTGTCTATCCAGCAAACTACCTTTTTGTAAAAATTTTCCCACAATATTTACAGACCCTCAGTGCCCTCCTGGTTTCTCTCTTGGTTTTTTCTTCCTTATTTTTACCCTAGAAAATGTTTTTAAATATTTACTATTTAAGTAAAAAGAAAATGATGCTAAAATTATTTAAATCAAATGATTTTTATAGAATTAACATGATTTGGCACTGCTTTGTTAAAAAAAAACGTTTTTTTTTTAATTATTCTACTCACCTTTAGAACATTTCTCTTCACTTCCACATGCTTCTCAATGTGCTGCTTATATTCTGCTAATGTCTTGAAATCCAACTTGCAGTAAGGACATACCAATGAATCTGATTGGGTAACTCTAGTCACAGCATGTATCTCCATATGTTTAAAAAGTTCATCCTGAAAAAGATACTATCAATGCTATTGTAAAAACATGCTTTTTAATATACAGGGTGGCCCACCATATTCGACTACGGTCTGTAGCTGGATAACCATGGGGTTTTTAAAAAAGTAAATACTGGAACTTATACAGGTCGGATAAGAATACAGTATAAAATTATTTTACTCTATACAGGGTGTCTCAAAAAGTGTGACGTATCAAAATTATGTTTTTAAATGGAACACCCTATATTTTATGACGGTTTTAGATTCTACTTTAAAAAATAACTCAAGTTTGTTTATAGTACTAAGTGTCTAATTTTATTCGTTTTTGTGATATTTGATTTTTTTGAAAAATGCAGAGGTAAAATTAAATTGATTTTACTTTAACACTTTAAACCTTAAAATGTGTAACAAGAATAGAAAAAGTCAGCCATATCATACGTAGGTCATATCAAGATCAAATATTGTACAGGGTGATCAAAAATAATTTCAATTTTTCAGAAAATTAAATAGCCATATCTCTCTTATTTTAAATGGAACACCCTGTATTATTTTACGTTACATGATGACAAATAAAATACTCTTTCAAATGGTGTATAGGTTGCCTATACCTATCTTTTGTGCTTTTTTAGTAAAATCTGTTTTTACAAATTTTTAGTCCAAATGTTTATTTAAATTAAAATTGGCTGTGACATAGCAGCCATTAATATTTTTCTTAAGAAAATAACAATGACCATTTATTGATTACTAGTGTTTTAGTCAGTTTAAAAGAAAGTTCAATGATTTTAAATAAAAACCCTTCTTCTACAACAACAAGATGATATAATACTGGTAGGATGTGAAAAAAATGGCTAACTTTAGTCTAGAGTTAATCCTGAAAAATATTCCAGGAGAAACCATCTGATAACCTTAATAGTTGCTTTAAAAAATTTGACACAGTGATTATGGATAATGGAAGAAACGAGTTATGGGTCACAGAATGTCGTCATAACTGACCAGAGGCGTTATTAGGATTGTTTAAAAACACAAGTTTTATCATTACCACATTCAGCTGAAATAAGTGTTATAGGAAGTAGCATTATAAGCAACTAATGATTTTTTTTTCTGTGAATTTTAAAAATAGTGGCAGATAATACAAAATCTTTTAATTTTGTGCTTTTTTCCGATAAATTTACATTTTGCAATAACGGTTTAGTAAATGAGCATAGCTATATCACAGCCTACTTACATTTAAATAGACATTTGGAATAAAAATATGTTAAAACGGAATTTACTTAAAAAGTATAAAAAGATAGGTATAGGCAACCTATACACCATTGGAAAGAGTATTTCGTTTGTCATCATGTGGTGTAAAAAATACAGGGTGTTCCATTTAAAATAAGAAAGATATTGCTATTTGACTTTCTAAAAAAGTGAAATTATTTTTTGATCACCCTGTATATTCTATGATCTCGATATGACCTACGTATGATAAGGCGGACTTTTTCCTAATCTTGTAACAAATTTTAAAGTTTAAGGAGTTTATATTGGTAAAATAAAATTAATTTAATTGCACCCCTACATTTTGAAAAAATCAAATATCACAAAAACGAATAAAATTAGACGCTTGGTACTGTTAACAAACTTAAATTATTTTTTATGTAGAATCTTAAACCGTCATAAAATATAGGGTGTTCCATTTAAAAAAATATAACTTTGATACGTCACACCTTTTTGAGACATCCTGTATAGAGTAAAATAATTTTATACTGTGGCCTTATCCGACCTGTATATGTTTCAGTATTCACTTTTTTAAAAACCCCATGGTTATCCAGCTACAGACCGTGTCAAATATGGTGGGCCACCCTGTATATCTTAAACTTAACATAAGGATAATCATTCACTCTATTTGTACAAAAAAGTTTTCATACATCATTCTGGAACTCTCCATGACACTCGTCGCAAGTAAAAACTCCTCAACCTGATGTATCATTATGTGTGATTTTAAACTGGCTTTTCTCTGAATTTGATCTTTGCAGATGGGACAAACGTCCATATGGTGTCCCGGATGACTAGTCACCATGTGTATTTTTAGGTTATTTTCAGCATTGAAACCTGCCGAGCACTTGGTGCAGTTAAAGTTCTTTTCTGCTTTGTGCCACTGAAAATAAGGCATAATAATATATAGGGTGTTTCCTAATTGGGTAATAGTTCGATATAGCGGTTTTCGCTATTATAAGAGATTTTGAAAGATTCTTTTTCAGGGCGTTCTATAGGTCGATTATGACACAAATCAGTGTGCGCGTTTTCCAAAATCCATTTCTATAATTTATTATTAATAAAAACATATTACGGGACGGTGGAGTGAACGGACAAAACAGTAGAAATCCTACATTAAACGCCCAAAAACAGTATTTCACAGTACTAACCACTCTTTCTGTTTTCAAAAATGTCCAAAAAATTGTTTAAAAAATTCAAAAAAATAATAGTACAACAATCCCGCCATGGCTGTCACTGCATAAAAAGAAGAGCTTGGAATAGAATTGTAAATGTCTTGCGATGTTGCCAAATAAAGTGAGAAAGTGTCAATAGATTAAAAAAAGGAAGATACAGGACAAAATTCATATGAAAAATTAAGTTATTCCTTCTTCCTATTATAATTTGTAGAGAAAAGAGGAAAATACCTAAACATAAAGAAGGAGGCATTTCTACAAAAATATCATTGTTTCTCATGGAAATGGTGGATAATCCCCAAAATAGGCTTGGTGTTAATTCTTCATAAGAAGTTTGGCAACGCTGCTTCTATCAGGACTGTCATTTTTATAATGACGAACTTCATGTTATCAGCTGACCAAAATGAATTTCCTTCCTTAATTAATGGCGGACGAGATATCTCATATGTGTGGGATAGTTTTTCGAAAATTTAATACTTTTCAAAATTAATTTACATTTTCATGTGCCCCGAGTGCAGTGTATTAATGTTTTCTCGTGTTTGACGTTGGATTTATACTGTTTTGTACCCACCCAGCACCCCTGTTCACTCCACCATCCCGTAAATATGTTTTTATTAATAATAAATTATAGAAATGGATTTTGGAAAACGCGCACACAGATTTGTGTCATAATCGACCTATAGAAACGCCCTGAAAAAGAATTTTTCGAAAATCTCTTATAATAGCGAAAACCGCTATATCAAACTATTACCCCTTATTGTAGTAAAAAAAAATTTAATGGTTTATTCATAAGCTAATTTTATGGTATTCATATAAACATGGACTGTTTAATAACCAAAGATATAAGAACAGAAGATAATGTACCTTCAAATGATGTCGAAAAGAGGTGATGCTATTGAATTGTTCATCGCATTTAAAACAAGAATAAATGTTTAACAACATTCTTTCTGGTTTAGATAAAATAGGTATTTGTTGACTGATAATCTTAGTCTGTGTAATAGAGTTGGGTTTGGATTGTTGAATTGATGTCGACACCGACATTTCGTGGTTGACAGATTCGCTGCTTTGGTAATTTCTAAAAATCAATGTTACATCAGTTATCTGTTAAGACAATTATTTACTAAATAATTTACTTTAGAGAAACTACAATTGAAGGGGCTAGTTCACAGCCTTCTTAAACTCTGAGCCGTAAAGTAAGAAAGGCAACGTTGCAAACAACACTGTACAGTAGGAATATTGAAATGAGTTCCTAAAAGATTACATGCTAAATATAATTAAATTTTTAAGTGTTTTAAACAAAATATAGGTATAATTTTTTTTTGGGATATTTTAGACAACATATAGGTATAATTTTAAATACTATACTAAAAAGCAATAATGTGTCTGCAAAACTTAACAGGAACTTTTCTGCCTTATACAAATTTGTTGATAAGGACTTAAAAATTTTAAATTGTTATGATGTTTTCTACCCCGCTTTATGCATTTTTTGCGAACAGACCAACGTAGCTTTTTAAAGTTAACTAAACATTTATTATTTAGAAATACTTGCAATATTTAAAATGAATTGAAAGCATGTGTGTTTAGTTATAAATATAAAAGCTTAATAATATAGCGTATTACATAAGATGCGCTTTAAAATAACAAACACTTTAAATTAGGTATTCCACTATATTTACCCTAAAACCGCCTTAGGTAAAAAACTTTCAGAATATCTATATAAATAATATTTTTGGTGAACTTACCAGGATATTTATGAGCATTAGTTGATATAGTCCTTAGGATATTGCTTGGGGAAAATAATTGTTTTTGGTGCACTATACACACTATTGATATCAAATTAAACGAAATTTTAAAAACACACTTAGTTAATCAGTAGCCCGTAAAATATATTTGTCCATTTACCGTATAGGTACTACTTTTACTTTTAATAAATAATTAATAGTTTAAAAAAAACTAAAAAACACGCTTTTATATGCAACCGAACTAAAAATTAGAAAATAATTTTTCATTAAAAAAATATTGTAACTTCATAGTAAAAAGCGTGGGGTGCTTAATATATTAAATGTTATAATTATTATATTTGCCAATATCTATGATGGAAAAGTTATGAAAAAATAGTAAAATGCACCCCACGCTTTTTACTATGAAGTTACAATATTTTTTTAATGAAAAATTATTTTCTAATTTTTAGTTCGGTTGCATATAAAAGCGTGTTTTTTAGTTTTTTAAACTATTAATTATTTTTCATTTTTAGTTCGTTATATCAATTAATTTTTAAAAATAAATGCTCCAGTTTATTCACTAAAAAATTTTTTCGCCATTTTGTCAAGAGTAGCAAAGTTTTTCAGATTGACTTTCTGAAAATAACCTAATATAAAATTTGAGTAAAATCGATTCAGATCGAACTCTTGAAATAGCCGGTGGTTGGTACCACTGGGACGTACAGGTGACAGATGACACTTGGTGGTATCAAGCAGTGGTTATAATAATATACTGGATTTTTTTTGTTCCTGGCGATCCAAACCAGGATAACGGGATACTGTTTGCAGATTATTGCATTGTCATGGGTCCTTAATACGTGTGCAAAGTTTCAAAGAAATCGAATAGCTGGAAGTTGGTTAAAATTAGGCTCAAAGATTCCGTTACATAGATGGATGATAGATGGATAGATAGTTACAACCCAAGTTAATAAAAGCGTGTTAAAAAACACTTATCCGGTCAATAGCGCACAACCAGGCTTTCCTAATTTCATCACTTATGGGGAAATAAAATGTTGTTTGATAACCCTCTGTTTTTAATATAACTGGGGTAATTCGTTTTGCAGCCCGAAACGCAACATGTTCGTGCCATAATGTATGCCGTACGCACCAACTATACGCTCACATTTAAACGTAAAAACAACGATTGACATATTGACACTGGTCCTATTTTTAACACGCTTTTATTAACTTGGGTTGTAACTATCTATCTATCAATCTATCTATCTGGCTGCCTATGTAACGGAATCTTTGAGCCTAATTTTAACCAACTTCCAGCTATTCGATTTCTTTGAAACTTTGCACACGTATTAAGGACCCATGACAATGCAATAATCTGCAAACAGTATCCCTTTATCTTTTTTTTTTTGATCGCCAGGAAAAAAATTCCATTATATTATAAAAACAACACCTAGGTTGCCATCTGTTGGCAACATTTCAAACTTTGCTATTAAATGAAGAAGAAATTTTTTAGTGGGTTGCAATATGTTGGCAACGGTCCAAACATTGCCTGGATTGCCATCTGTTGGCAAAATTTCAAACTTTGCTACTTAATGAAGAAGAAATTTTTTAGTGAGTTGCAATCTGTTGGAAAAATTTTAAAGTTTGCTACCATTGTCATTTCATAGGGGGCTGGTTATTTTCTTTTTGCTGCTTAATTAAATAGTATGTTCTAATTTACTGTTATATTAAGAATTTTGTGCAATATAACGAACTAAAAATGAAAAATAATTAATAGTTTAAAAAAACTAATAAAACACGCTTTTATATGCAACCGAACTAAAAATTAAAAAATAATTTTTCATTAAAAAAATATTTTCACTTCATAGTAAAAAGCGTGGGGTGCATTTTACTATTTTTTCATAACTTTTCCATCATAGATATTGGCAAATATAATAATTATAACATTTAATATATTAAGCACCCCACGCTTTTTACTATGAAGTGAAAATATTTTTTAATGAAAAATTATTTTTTAATTTTTAGTTCGGTTGCATATAAAAGCGTGTTTTATTAGTTTTTTAAACTATTAATTATTTAAATATAACAATGAATTACTTATTTTTTATTTATATAATAAATACACGCTACGATTTAACTTTTAAAAACAGAAAAAACCTTTAAAGCAATCGTTTAAACTTGTTTCTGCTTACTTCTAAACATTACTTGACATTTCTACTGTGCTGTGTTGCCACATTTCTCCTTCACAGCTTAGAATTTAAGAAGGCTGTGGCTAGTTTCAAAGTTTACAATCTTCACTATTAGATTGTGAAATTATATTTTATAAGAAAATAACAAAGAACCTATACATTGAATGTGATGCATTCATTTTTTAAGTTTAAACACTCTGTTATGGATTTAATCATGGCATTAAAAGTGATTTATTTAAATTCAGTACTGAAAACTTAAAACTATTCGGATTTTAACTTATTGTTGTATTAAATAAGATGGATATTTTACACATTGAAAGAAGCCCTCTCAATTATTTCCTTTTAAATTTACAGACTAATATAAGTTCATATGTAAATTAATGGAAATATACAGGATGATTCAAAAATCGTTCACGAAACTTAAGGGGGTGATTCTACTTGACAAAATAAGGGAAGAGCTTCATATAATTTTTTTCAAAATGTTATTCGTTTTCAAGTTACAAGTCGTCAAAGTTTAATTTTTATTTTGGTTTTTCGCCATATTGCATTTATTTTTAACCAATCCAGTTGATATGTGGCACACAAATCGAGCTTTGCAGATTCTAAAATTTTAAGATAAAAGTACTTTTTTTAAATACCGCCAGAGGGCACTTTACCTAAAACTTAAAATTTATTTACATCATAACTTTTTATTTTGACAGATATCGCAAAGCTTGGGGCGCCATTTTATAGACAATCAAAAACTTAAAAAAATAAGGTACCTATTAAAGTCGATAAACCTCACCGTTTAGGCACCAATCGACATCAAAGTTTTCATCAGTTTCAATCAAATTACCTACATACATACAGGGTGTCCAGTAACTCAACCGACAAACTTAACCAAACGATTCTACAACAAATAATTAATAGTTTAAAAAACTAAAAAACACGCTTTTATATGCAACCGAACTAAAAATTAGAAAATAATTTTTCATTACAAAGAGTTTGTCACTTCAGAATAAAAGCGTAGGGTGCTTAATATATTAAATGTTATAATTATTCTATTTGCAAATATCTATGAGGGAAAAGTTATGAAAAAATAGTAAAATGCACCCCACGCTTTTATTCTGAAGTGACAAACTCTTTGTAATGAAAAATTATTTTCTAATTTTTAGTTCGGTTGCATATAAAAGCGTGTTTTTTAGTTTTTAAACTATTAATTATTTTTCATTTTTTAGTTTCTGCTACTCTTGACAAAATGGCGAAAAAATTTTTTAATGAACAAGAGTGGCACATTTTAAAATTTTTCCAACAGATTGCAACTCACTAAAAAATTTCTTCTTCATTAAGTAGCAAAGTTTAAAATTTTGCCAACAGGTGGCAACCTAGGTTTTGTTTTTATATTTTTATAATATAAAGGAAAATTTTTTTCCTGGCGATCCAAAAAAGAATGTTAATTTTTATTAATTGCACATTATGTATTATGTATACATTACACATAATGTAATTTTTATTATTTAATCCTTGAACTAATGGTGCAACTAACCCTATATTTTTATTTTTCATAAAAATTAAACACTCATGGTGCAACTAACCTAATTGTGTAAAAACTAAAAATTTCTTCTTCATTTAATAGCAAAGTTTGAAATGTTGCCAACAGATGGCATCCTAGGTGTTGTTTTTATAATATAATGGAATTTTTTTCCTGGCGATTCAAAAAAGATAACGGGATACTGTTTTTAAATTATTGCATCTTCATCGGTCCTTGACACGTGTGCAAAGTTTCAAAGAAATCGAATAGCTGGAAGTTGGTTAAAATTAGGCTCAAAGATTCCGTTACATAGATAGATAGATGGATAGTTACAACCCAAGTTAATAAAAGCGTGTTAAAAATAAGAAAAAAACTTCATATAAACATATGTCCTAAATGTCTTAGTTTTTGAACTACAGGTTGTTAAAAATTTAAAAAAAGTTTAGTAAAGTATTTAAAAAAAAACTTTTGTCCTAAAATTTTAGAATCTGCAAAGCTCGATTTGTGTGCCAAATATCAACTGGATTGGTTAAAAAATAAATGCAATATGGCGAAAACACTAAAATAAAAATTGAACTTTGACAGCTTGTAATTCGAAAACATATGACATTTTAAAAAAATTTATATGAAGCTCTACCCCTATTTTGTCAAGTAGAATCACCCCCTTAAGGTTCGTGATCGATTTTTGAATCACCCTGTATAAGTAGTTCACCTGAAAATGCCACTAAGTTAAAAATTTTAAATTATATGGCGCAAATTCATTCTATTTCAAAAAATACTAGTAAGTATAGTGAAATAAACTTGTAATAAAAAAATATATTAAACAAACACTTAGTATGTATAATATTCAACAACAATAATAAATATAAGATAAGATATTCTTAGGTAGAATAATAGTAGCTGATAAAATTTTAAAATAATCAATTTTTATTGTCTTAATAAGTACTTAGTACTATATTATGTCTAAAATATTATTCTACATAAAATTTTATGTCAATTATGTAGAAGATTAGGCTTTGAAACTTGGTTGGACCAAGTTGGCCGAAGTGAAAACTTTAATCACACTTAAAAAAACTACTTTTGGAAAAGTCTTTATTCAATAGGCAAAATATATAATACTTACTTTATAACTGAAACTTCCATGGCTGGTTTCTCCCTATTATTTTTATTGATTCTTGCATCCAAATCCATGTCCAGCACAAATGTATTGTTTTTGTTTACAGGACTTATTACATCCATGTCCAATAAATTCT
The DNA here is from genome assembly GCA_014170235.1 of Listronotus bonariensis. Taxonomy (NCBI): domain Eukaryota; kingdom Metazoa; phylum Arthropoda; class Insecta; order Coleoptera; family Curculionidae; genus Listronotus; species Listronotus bonariensis. The sequence goes on from JACEGR010001427.1 coordinate 134,798, forward strand.
GGGACTTGTGACCTGCTTCATCTGGCTCTTGAAAATTCTACAAATTTAACAGATGTTTTGTGTTGATGCAAAATTTAAATAAATAAATGGATTGATCTTTAAAAAGGACATACAAATTATACAAAATGTGCATGTTAAATAATTTGGTTTGCATGCTTATTAGATAGTCAGCCAATTATGGAAATAAAAAAGAATAAATAATTACAATATGCCTAGTGATTAATGTAACCTGTAATTTTGAAAATATTATGTAATATTACCACAAGATTGGTAACATTGGAAAAATTGTTTTTTTCTTGCTCTATACTCAAACCAAATTAACGCAGCAACAATTTAAACTGAAGCTGAAAATTTAATTGGAACGGAGTTCATCTATAAAACAAAAAGGCGTCATCCAAAATATTCTTTACAAGTAGATCTTATTATGGAAGCAGTACAAAATTAAAGGTGGTAATATTTTTGCTTGGAAATTCATTATTTCTAGCAAAAAACCCATGTCTGGAACTGTTTTGTGGGCAGAAATTTGCTCCAGTTCTAAAATAAGTAGATTGGCTGTAGACATTTTCAATTTTTCAAAGTCAAAAATCTCTTTATTCAATAAAAAAATTGTAAATACAAAGCTGAATGAATGGCGTCAATGGGTAGGGATTTAAATCCTTTAATTATTACAAAATAACTTAGCCTAAGAATATTTTTATAAAAAGTAATTCACAAAACTAAGCCTAAACTTGTTTTATTTTAATCCTAGTTCCTACATTTCTAAAACACACAGGTTTGAAAAAAAATAATTTTTTTAGGTAATAGTTCGATATAGCGGTTTTCGCTATTATAAGAGATTTTGAAAGATTCTTTTTCAGGGCGTTTCTATAGGTCGATTATGACACAAATCTGTGTGCGCGTTTTCCAAAATCCATTTCTTTAATTTATTATTAATAAAAACATATTTACGGGACGGTGGAGTGAACAGGGGTGCTGGGTGGGGACGAAACAATAGAAATCCTACATTAAACACCCTAAAACAGTATTTCACAGTACACACCGCACTTTCTGTTTACAAAAATGTCCAAAAATTGTTTAAAAAATTAAAAATAAATAATAGTACAACAATCCCGCCATGGCTGTCACTGCATAAAAAGAAGAGTTTGCAATAGAACTGTAAATGTCTTGCGATGTTGCCAAATAAAGTGAGAAAGTGTCAATAGCTTAAAAAAGGAAGATACAGGACAAAATTCATACGAAAAATTAAGTTATTCCTTCTTCCTATTATAATTTGTAGAGAAAAAGGAAAATACCTAAACATGAAGAAGGAGGCATTTCTACAAAAAACACCATTGTTTCTCATTGAAATGGTGGATAATCCCCGAAATAAGCTTGGTGTTAATTCTTCAGAAGAAGTTTGGCAACGCTGCTTCTATCGAGACTGTCATTTTTATAATGACGAACTTCATGTTATCAGCTGACCAAAATGAATGCGCCTATTTTCCTTCTTTAATTAATGGCGGACGAGATATGTCATATGTGTGGGATAGTTTTTCGAAAAATTTGTACTTTTCAAAATTAATTAAATTTTTCATGTGCCCCGAGTGCAGTGTATTAATGTTTTCTGGTGTTTGACGTTGGATTTATACTGTTTCGTCCCCACCCAGCACCCCTGTTCACTCCACCGTCCCGTAAATATGTTTTTATTAATAATAAATTATAGAAATGGATTTTGGAAAACGCGTACACAGATTTGTGTCATAATCGACCTATAGAAACACCCTGAAAAAGATGCTTTCGAAAATCTCTTATAATAGCGAAAACCGCTATAACAAACTATTACCTTTTTAAAACAGCTTTTTTTCAAACCTGTGTGGTTTAAGAATGTAGGAACTAGGATTAAAATAAAACAAGTTTCTTAGTTTTGTGAATTACTTTTTATAAAAATAGTCTTAGGCTAAATTATTTTGTAATAATTAAAGATCCCTACACATTGACGACATTCATTCAACTTTGTATTTACAATTTTTTATTGAATAAAGAGATTTTTGACTTTGACTTTGACAATTTACCATCATCAACAGACGTACTTAATGCAACCTTTAGTATATACTTACTTATGGAATTATTCATCGGCAAAAAGAAACAGACTTACCATGGAAAAGACTGATAAACTTATCTATGTTGCCCATAATTATAATTTACTAAATAAAGAAGATAATTCAAGAATAGTAGAAGCTACTGAAAAAGTAATAGAAAAAGAAGATATCGATTTCGAAGTTATAGACGTGACTCAATTAACAAAAGAGAAAGAAAAAATGTAGATTCAGATGACAAGTTGGGAATGATGATGAGGATGATTTACCATTATCCACTCTATTATGTAGTCCATTCTGACTCTGACTAGTTAAAAACAAATTTCTTGTTGTTTTTCGTAATGTTTTGTGCCTTTTTAAACGGTGAATAGTCACTATTTAAAAGAGCATAATGTTGGTTAATGGATCTAAGTAGCTCTACTGGATTATGAGATTAAAAATTTAGCTCTTACCTCTCCATTACAGAAAATCAGCTCTAAATTTCCATCACTTAAATTTTTGATAATATAGTTTTGCACCAAAACAGAACCTTTTTCGTAACCCTCACTAGTCCATCTAACATCTATGGGAAGAACATTAGGTTCGTGATTTTGTGGTGTATGTCCCTCCATCAATCTTTTCTCGATAGTATTAACATTAGCACAATTTAAACTATACATAGGAATGGTCTATAAGATTTTTGATTATTATGTTAAAATTTAATTGGAATCCTGTATTCGTTTTATGTAAACCTGTTGATACAAAAAAGTAAGCTCAAAACGCACTTTAAAAAATGTAACCATCTGTTTTGAGATCTACGCTGTACTTTAAATTTATGTAATAAAGTTAAATAAATTAATATTTTCTTTTAAAATCCGCTTTTTAAACTTTTACATCAGATTTTTTAATAATTAAAAAATAACAACAAAAGTCAAAAATGAAATTTGTCAGTGTTCTGCGTGTTCTGTCAGAAATGTCAGTGTCTGTCACTTATAGGAAATTTTGGGCGTGTTAAAAATTGTTAGGGCCTTAAGGTATATACCTACTAGATGTGATTTGCCGTGCGAACCGTTTGCGTGAAAAAGGCCCGAAAAAGGTTTTATATAATAAACTATATTATATAACAGTAAATTTTTTTCTCTTTTTCCAAGTGCACATTAGTTTAAGTAGCACTTAGCACTTGTTCCTCTCCTTCCAATCTATTGGTTAAAAACAAAAATAACATACAAATTAACAAAACAAGTTTATTTAACTAAAATAACAAAATTTAATTTATTTGCAGAACAGCTTCATTTATTTTCTTCAGGCCCATTTTCACAAAGTCCAGTAAGCTTTTTATTAACCAGACCAAAACCTTTTGCTTTTATATTAGTTAACTTTTGAACATGAGTTATTTATACGTGTAATTTGATGGGTTTGTATTATATACAAAATGTCAGATTGTGGGGTCATAGTTAGTTCTGATGTGGTTCTGATAATGGTTCTGGTAAGTTAAATCTTATTTTTTAAATTCGCTTTATTAAGGAATTAAAAAAAAAGACATTTAACTCACCATGCCCCCTCCCCAATTTGACAGTTTTGCATAACCGTGTGTACTGTGGTAGCGCTTCAAACCAATCAAACAACCCATCCCTGTGCTTTTTACTGTAGTCTGACCGTCTGTAGCGCTACGAACCAATCAAATTACATGTACTTATGCTTTTTACTGTAGTCTATTTTTTCTATGGTTATAAATTGTTGTGAATATTAAAATAATTAAAATCGGACCGAGTTTTTAATTTTCTATGTAAGTGCCCGATTAAATTAATTATACTGATTATAGGTAATTGTCTAGAATCTGTCCGCAATTCCGATTTTGACCAAATTTGGTATATGGGGGTTTTTGGGGCGCTGATCACGAATCTGAAAGAATTTTTGGTCGGAAACGTTCCGTTTCCGAGATATCCATTATCAAACTTGGCATTTGAACTAACAAGATTTTCCCTTCTTTTTGCACACAATTCTTGATTTAAAGCTAAAGTGGCCCACAATATTTGATTTTTACCTTTTAAAACCCCGTTTTTCTATGTATTTTTACACTTTTTATTTAAACGCAGCAAGCTATTCATTAAATTGCCTCGGCGCATTCGCCATAATTAAAAACGATTAAAGTGAAGTTACGCAATTTAATTCAAAAAAAGTGTAAAATACGTAGAAAAATAAGGTTTTAAAAGGTTAAAATCTGTGATCAACTTCGGAGTTGCGGACAGTTTCTAGACAAATACTTGATTATATATTTATGTAGGGTTGCTAGATGTGCTTGGAAAAAAAACAGATCACAACACGTACGAAATAAAAATACATAAAGTAGCTAGAATAAAATTAAACTACTTTTTAATATACTCTAGCGTTACTTTTAAGAGCGGATTGTTTTCTGATATTATCTTTAAATTTGGTGCAAAAGGCTATTTATATTAAAGAAAAAAATCACTTTTAACACTTTCTAAAGAAAGACAATTTGTTTTTCCAAACATTTTCAATAGAAATAAGTATTTTGCGAAAATCTGATTTTACATTGAAAAGAGTTCAGATATTAAAAGCTATGATAACAAATTTTTTTAAATAAGTAAATTATAATAGAATATTGTATGGTACTACAGTCTGAACTTGTTGGTCTAAACCTATTGGTTACCATGTATTATGAAAATGGGTCTAAAAGATCTTTCTATTTTGTTTTTAATTTGATGTGTTCAATAGTGTTAGTCTTCAAAGAAGTCTTATCGTGTGAAGGAAATATACACCACCATGGCTTCAACAATACCCACCATGGTGGACAATCACGATGGTCTGGAGCTTCTGAAAATAAAAGTAAATATTGAATATTCTCATAAATTGCATTGCATGTGTGCATATAATGTGTGTGTGTGTCCTACCGACACAGCATCTTTGGCTGAAACCTATGACACTAATTTTTTTGCACATATACAGTTTTATATTTAATTCATTTTTAACAAAATTCAAAAAAATAACCAAAATCTTTTACAAAAAAGTTTTTAAAAATGATGATATGTAACAAATTACCTGTAGTAGTTGTTTGCATAGTTGTGGTTTTAGTAGTATTCGGAGTGGGAGTTGTTGTTGTAGTTTTAGGAACTGGCGTTGTTGTTGTGGAAGTTTTGGGGACTGGTGTTGTAGTTGTTGTTTTAGGAACTGGCTTTGTAGGAAATATACACCACCATGGCTTCAACAATACCCACCATGGTGGACAATCACGATGGTCTGGAGCTTCTAAAAATAAAATTAATTATTAAATATGTTGCTTCTAAATTGTGTAGTCTTAGTGTCCTACCAAAACAGGAAACATTTTTTATAAAATTTAAAGAATAACTAAAATATTTAACAAAAATGGTGGGTTTTTAAGGTATATTAAAATTAGTGAAATCTTTTTAGATGTAATTTTACAGATATAGCGTTTTTTTAAAAATGATGATATGTAACAACTTACCTGTAGTAGTTGTTTGCGAAGTTGTGGTTTTAGTAGTACTCGGTGTGGGAGTTGTTGTTGTAGTGTTAGGAACTGGCTTTGTAGGAAATATACACCACCATGGCTTCAACAATACCCACCATGGTGGACAATCACGATGGTCTGGAGCTTCTAAAAATAAAAATAATTATTAAATATGTTGCTTCTAAATTGTGTAGTCTTAGTGTCCTACCAAAACAGGAAACAATTTTTTTATAAAATTTAAAGAATAACAAAAATATTTAACAAAAATGGTGGGTTTTTAAGGTATATTAAAATTAGTGAAATCTTTTTAGATGTAATTTTACAGATATAGTGTTTTTAAAAATGATGATATGTAACAACTTACCTGTAGTAGTTGTTTGTGAAGTTGTGGTTTTAGTAGTACTCGGTGTGGGAGTTGTTGTTGTAGTGTTAGGAACTGGCTTTGTAGGAAATATACACCACCATGGCTTCAACAAAACCCACCATGGTGGACAATGACGATTGTCTGGAGCTTCTAAAAATACAACTAAATTTAGAGTCTTTTTCTCCTAAATTGCTTTTAAGCTGTGTGTAATAAATTGTGTGGATATAATGTGTAGTGTCCCACCCAAACAGAATCTTTGGCTGAAACCTATTCCAGTATTTTTTTGCATGTATACAGTCATATTTAACTCATTTTTAATAAAACTCAAAGATTAACAAAAATCTTTTACAAAAGTAGTTATTTATTTATAGTAGGTATATTAAATTAAAATGAGTTAAAGCTATTTAAATGCAATTTTACAGATATAGTGTTTTTTTAATGAGGATATATATAGTCTTTTACCTGTAGTAGTTGTTGTCGTAGTAGTAGTTTTAGGAACTGGTGTTGTTGAAGTTTTAGGAACTGGCGTTGTTGTTGTTGAAGTTTTAGGAACTGGCGTTGTTGTTGTAGTTTTAGGAACTGGCGTTGTTGTTGTTGAAGTTTTAGGAACTGGCGTTGTTGTTGTAGTTTTAGGAACTGGCGTTGTTGTTGTTGAAGTTTTAGGAACTGGCGTTGTTGTTGTAGTTTTAGGAACTGGCGTTGTTGTTGTTGAAGTTTTAGGAACTGGCGTTGTTGTTGTAGTTTTAGGAACTGGCGTTGTTGTTGTTGAAGTTTTAGGAACTCTCGTTGTTGTTGTTGAAGTTTTAGGAACTCGCGTTGTTCTTGTTGAAGTTTTAGGAACTGGCGTTGTTGTTGTAGTTTTAGGACCTGGTGTTGTTCTTGAAGTTTTAGGAACTGGTGTAGTTGTTGTTCTACTGGTTGTTGGAGTTGAGTTAGTTGTGGTTTTCGTAGTCTTGGTTACTGGAGCTTTGGTAGTTGTTTTAGTCACAGGTGGTGGTCGCGTCGTGGACCACCCTTGTCCTGTACAACCAGCATTTTGAACTGTATCGCATGTGTCTATTGTAGGATTCCAATTGAGCCCTCCAGGACATGACATAAGATGAGCTTTGCCGTTGCTGCATACCCAATATAGACTGCAATTACTGTCTGGATAAAAACTGATTCGCCATCAGTGGTGTCCGGACATGGCGCTAAAACAACGACAATATTTTCTTAGTGGCAACGATGCAATTATAGTTTTGGACATGGTGGTTGCAAAACTGTGGTATCAGGCCACGCATTGTAAATTTACGTTCGCCTAACTTCTTTATTTTTTAAGGTATAAAAGAAATAAAAATACAGTTTTGTTGGGTTGATTTTGTAGTTTTCGAATCAGTAATCAAATTTTTATTATTTTTTAAGATATACAGGATATGACAAAAAGTATGATTTTTTAAATGGAACACCTTTTATACAGGTTTGGCGAGTTGAATCTAACGGATTGCGTTTTAATGTATTAGACACTAATAGATAGAGAGTAGACAGAGAACGACTGCATAGGTAACCGCCCACCGATAGCGACGCCGATTCCCCGTACTGCTATTATTGTATCCGCCTTCGTACCAAAGGTTAAAATAAATTGTAAACATGATCGGCTAACACGTACTTGGTATGCGAAGAATTGCAACCGAACTTTGACCGGACTGATAAGCGCAACGACGGGTGGAGCCAAGTTTGTTCTCGCTCTACTCCGTCTTTTTCTTACACATTGCCCAAAAATCATATCCGAAACTTTTCAAGCGCCGAACGTGTATACTGAATCATCATTAAAAAGATAAACTAGAGTGTTACAAGAATAATTTTCTAAATATGGTCACAAAAAAAATCAATAGACTTACTACGTCAATTACCTATTGCTCTGATATACCTAATTGAAATTTATACCTATTGTTCAGATTTTGAATAAGTATATTTCTGAAACTAATAAAGATAGATATAATAAATGTAGTATTTTTTAAGCTCTTTGAAAGATTTCGCAAGTCGGGACATAATGTCCATATAAACTTCATAAAATGGCATAAGAACACCCTTTGAAGTTTTGTACCGTAGTTAGGAAACACTCTTTATAATGCAAAAATAAAAAATACTCTCTTCTCAAACCATTTACCTATACCCACTCTCATTCGGATCATGTCTAATATTCTAGAAGTTATGACTTGTCTAATAAATTCGTAGACACCCGGTATACTCAGACTTTTTATGTTGCGGGCGGGGAAAAAATTGCTACTAATTATAGAAAAAACAATTTAAAAATGTAAATTCGGTGCTCTTTGATAAGAAAATAAAATCACAAAAAGTTTAAAGCAAATAAATCTGCATGCTTGTCTTCGCGGCCGCCTTTGCTATATTTCTTTTATGATATGCCGGTTGATGCAGCTGGTCATCGCACTATGGGATAGAAATTAATTTATTTGGTCAAAATTCTGAAACTTACCAATCTAACTTAAAATGAGGTGCTTTTTACTGGAAAAATATTATAAATTATTACAAATGCTTTTTGGAATCCTAAAACTTATTATATGTTATTATAAATTTACACCCCCTTAACATTATTATTTTTTATTGTACAAAATAAACTAAAATATCAGCTTGTTTGGTTAATTCGGTATAGTATTCTAATCAGTAATCCGATGGTTATTATCTCATATGATATACAGGGTACGACAATAGGTATGATTTTTTAAATGGAATACCCTGAATATTATATCACCACCAAAAAATCTTTTAAAATGCTTTAAAAAATACTTCATTTGATGTGTCCATCTTAATTAGTTTCGGAAATATGACCATCCAAATCTGAAAAATAATTTTAAATTATTCTTAGAAGCGTAATAGAGATACATCTTCCCAACTTTTTTATTTTTTAACATATAAAATAAATAAAAACACTGTTTTGTTGGGTAGATTCTTTAGAATCCATATCTTTCATCAGAATGCTTTTATCTTTTAGGATATACAGTGTAGGACAAAACATATTAAATTTTATAATGGAAAACCTTGTAAATTATAAATAAATCTTGTATCTGTCCTTACACTCAGAAGTAGCAAAATGTAGGAAGGCAATTGTAAGTACAAAAACTGATAAAGAAAAAGGTAAAAAAATCTTTGACAAAAGTAGCGAGACTGCATAGGAAACACTACAATAGCTCTTATTATTTAAACTCTTTTACTTTTTTAGTATACAAGGCTAATAATAAACTAAGTAGATTAAATGTTGTATATTTATGTTTACTTACTACATTTTTTTAAAATACATTTTCAAGTTTCTTATTACCCCAATAGAAGTCGTCATATCCTTCTATAATTTTGCGTACATGTAGTTTGGAGTATCTACTTTGCAATACACAGCATGAGCCATTAAAATTTCAAAGTTGCTTTTTGGCCAAAATAATGGATTTCTATCCCATAGTGTATCGGCGCGTCGCTGTAAAGGATAGCGGCGCCTTTGAATAAAATAGTCCGATTGCAGACGGTCTTTTTTATGTTTTTTTGTATTATTTTCAAAGGGTACCGAATTTGCGCATTTAAAATGTTCTTACTATACTATAAATTTACTTACGGGTTGGTGAAAATAATGGCGAGCCCAAACCTAAAGTAACGATATTAAAAATAATAATCAAACAAAAAATTAGGCTCTTCATGTTTAGTGTACTTGGTACCAACTGATCAGAAATAATTTCTTCAACGTTTTTATAATACAAGAACAAAATATGCACTTAAGATTTGCACTTACATTTTATCAATGTTATCGGTCTCAGAGATTCTATGAAATTAAAATAACTTATTTTTTTACCTTTAAGTGTTTTTTAACTTATCTTAATTGCAATATTATGTATTTTTTATTATTTTTACATTTTTTTTTATTTATTTATTTTTGTTTGTAGTTAAAGATATCAAAATTGACCTACTCATAGTTAAGGGATAGAATATGAGGGTCCTAGTTTCAAAGTGTACAATTTTCATCCATCGTATTTAATACAAAATGAGATAAATCGACGGCGATATCACGAAGTGGCGTATCTCAAAAAATAGCAATTGACTATAGCCGATATATAAGTTCGATTTTAAAAATGAGATACGCCACTTTGTGATATTGACGACGGAATGTCGCAAAAATTAATCTTCACTGCTGAATTAAAATAAATAACTTTTTAGGCAATGGCTTCATCCATGACAGTATTTAAACTTAAGAATGGATGCATCACATTTAATGTATAGGTACTTTGTTCATTTTTTTAAAGATACAATATAACATTCTAATACGTGGCCAACCTTTTTGTATGCTGTGCCATTTTCGATACCAAAAATTTTGGGCGTGCCACTACTGCCAATCATTTTTGTTACAGCAACTTTTTATCATTTATTTTTTATATTTTTATTTAATCTATAATAAAAATAAAAAAAAACACATATTTACCTACTACTTTATTATCAATTTAAATATAAAATAAAATGTTTACTCGTATACTTCAACTTCAACTTCAAAAAGCTTTATTGTTCCAAGCATAATACAATTCTCATGAACAAAGCATCTTAAAACTAAAAAAAAAACTTAAAACTAAAAATATTTTTCATTGTCAGGTCGCGCCAGTGAAAATAACAAATATGTCAAAATAGGGGCCATTCTTCTCCCCTTTCACACCATACAAATTAAACTAAACTAAAATAATATAAAATGTTCAATATTAACAATGAGAAAAAAAAATAAAAATTAAAATAAAAAACAGAAATTAATTAAAATAAGCAAGCCTCACACAAACCTATCATTTAAAAATTCATTTTGCGAATAGTAGGCTCCAGCAATGAGCAGACGCTTTACCTCCCTCCTAAATCTTTTTTCACAAGTAATTTGGCGAACACGTGATGGAAGGTGGTTAAACAATTTTTGCCATTATAAACGATAGATCTTTTTACCAATGTTGAGGAGGGTATGGGAAGAGAAGCCACTCGACTATTACGAGTGGGATAAGCAGATTCCGCAGAAATTTCATCCCTATATTTCTTTTGGACCAAACACACTGTTTCTAGAATGAGAATACATGGTAAAGTTAAGATTTTTTGGCCAAAAAGAGGTCTACAAGATTCCCGACGCCCAGTCTTACACATAAATCTCAATGCTCTCTTCTGCAACATAAAAAGACCATTAAACCGGCAATCCGCGCATGCGCCCCAGAAACATATACCATACCGAAGATGTGACTCAACTAGGGCATAATACACATTCCGAGCCACCCCACCATTCAACTCTTGAGAAACGACCCTAACAGCGTAGCAACCTCTAGAGACCTTTCTACTGAGTTCCGATATGTGTTGTTCAAACTTCAATTTTCTATCAATGTGTAGACCTAAGAATTTATTTACCGTCGGATTACTGATTGGATTGTTCTCAAGATGTACATCGTCAAGTTCGCACCCAAAGCTGATCATATTGGTCTTAGATACACTAAGAGTTAGAAAATTGGCATTACACCATTCCCGAATCTCAACCAAATCTGCTTCAATGCTCTGCTTCATTTCACATGCATCATGGCCGTGCCACAGAATGGTTGTATCGTCAGCAAACATTGTAAACTCACCCGCAATAGGTAATCCAGCAAGATCGTTAATATAAATTAAGAACAACAGAGGACCCAACACAGATCCCTGCGGAACTCCCGACGATATATTTAAAAGTTCAGATTGACAATTATTAAACAACACACTCTGATAACGGTCCGAAAGGTAAGATGAAAACCAGTCCAAAGATTTTCCCCTAAATCCGTAGACTTCAAGCTTGCTCAGCAGCACTCTGTGATCCACACAGTCGAATGCTTTAGTGAGATCACAGAATACTGCCGAAGCAACCTCTCCATCATTAAGGCTCAGGTAAAGACTCCTAAGAAAAGAGAACATTGCATCAAGAGTATTTGTTTCTTCCAGAAAGCCAAACTGAACAAGCGCAAGCAATCGATGCCTAGTCAGAAAACTCAACATACGCCTCTTCACCAGTTTTTCTATAATTTTAGCGAGAGTTGGTAGCAGAGAAATTGGTCGAAAACAGGAGGCATCCTCAGCGTCTCCTCCCTTAAAAGAGGAATCACTGTTGCCAATTTTAAAAATGATGGAAATGTTCCGATAGAAAATGACCAATTTATCGCATCCACTAAAGCTTCCAACGCCGAAACTGGAAGTTGTAAAAAATTTTAATGAAAATTAAAAAACAAAGATACATAAACTAATGTTTTCGAAAAATAATAAACAAAAGTCAAAAAAATGTAAATGAGTTTTTAATGTGGTTTTTGTAACTGAATATTTTTTAAATGGTATCTATATCGGAAGAAATTTTTGAAGAAGCAAGTAAGATTAGGTGTTTCAAATGACTGTCTGTTACCGGTATTTATTTTTTATAATATTCATAATCGAAAATGACTGTTTGCACACGTATGTTGATCCAAATCGGCAACAATACCTAAAAGCCAAATCTTGTAATTGTGAAAAATCTGCAGCAGGTACACATTTCCAAAACTCAATATAATCTTGATTGTTTGCATCTGTTAAAATGATTTCTTTGTATTGGCTTTTTAAAACTGAGTGATTTTGCAAATCAATTATTTCAGTTTGAATTTTAGCAGAGTATTCTTTGATTTCCTGGAAAGAAATGGCAAACGGGTTTATAAAAAGGTCAATATTTTTTTTATCTTTCTGGAAATCGCTAAATCTATTATCGAATGAGATGCACAAGACGTTTATAAAATCTTTAAATCGGTCATATTTTGGAGTTTCATTAAATTTATTTTGTTAAAAGTTCCTGCATTCGAGTAAAATGAGTTAATCGTTCTCAATGACCTTTTATCCTTTTTTTTGTGAATAGTCTAAGGTATTTGTAAACAAACACAAATTATTTTGATTTGTTTTCTTTGTCACACACGTTTGTGTTTTCACGTTTTGTATTTTAATCATGGCAACAAAACAAACGGATTTTTAGCATTGAAAAATCAAGTAGTGTTTGGTCTGTTGTGAATAGTCTAAGATCGTTCTTGTGCGAAATTATTTTCAAAAAGTGCCAGTTTAGGACAAAAAGCGGAAATATGTGAAAATAATGTTAGAAAAATACAATTTTTGCCCTGAAGTTGTAATTTTAAATTATTTAAATGTTCCATAATGTCTGTCAGAAAAGCAAGATCCCACAACCAATTTTCGTTTTTCAGAAGTGAGCACTCATTGGGGGCTCATTGTTGTCCTCTAAAAAGTTCAAAACACTCTCTAAGATCCCAAAACCTATTAACCTTTAGAAAGCCAACGCACATCACAATGAAGAAGAAGTTCACCAATTTCTTCAGTTTCATCAGGAAGAAGACTACGAAGATGTTTTCGATTTAACGCCCGCGCTCGAATTTTGTTAATACATTGTAATACTGGGTTAATAACTGAAGAAAAGTCCAAATATTTGCACAAAGACTTTCTTGATGTATTATGCAATGAAACTTGTAAATTTCTCTACCAATATAATTTTGAAGCAAAGCCACAGCCCCTTTTATCTTCTCAGTCATTGCCGGAGCCCCATCTGTAAAAATGCTGTCAAGTTTTGCCCAATCCAAATTTTTCGTTTCGGCAACACTTTTTATTTCATTGAAAATATCTTCTCCCCTGGTATTACATACTTGCCGCAGGTCGAGAAGTTCTTCACCTCAAAATTATCCTCTACATATACAAAAATACTTAGTTGAGCATTGTCAGTTGAATCGCAACTCTCATCCAAAGCCAAAGAAAAATATTTGCAAGACGCGACTCCAGAAATAATTTGCCTATTATATACCGTTTTTTCTTTTTGTGGAAAATAAATAAGAGCAAATACCTACACTACAAATACTTCAGAACAAGTCGATCTTTTATTATCATGTATATTCGCGGGAATGCAACAATATTTTGTTTGGACTGTTCGTTCTGGTTTTTCCTGCGCGCTCAGTTCGTTCTGTTCGTTCGGGCTAAAATGTTCAATTCTGGACCTACCTTAAGATACGATTCCGAGCACAGCGGCACGCAGAAAACCGCCGACGCCAGCGCCAGAGCCATTCATAATTCGCTTTGGCCTTGTGGAGTAACGAGTAGCGTTACTGGTAATATGAATGACTTTCGCGCTGGCGTGGGCGGTTTTTGCGTGCCGCTGTGCTCGGAATTGTACCTTTACGTACGTAATCCGCGGTTCTTCTTGTCGACATTATAGTCCCGGTGCATATGTTGCTTTTTCAGTGAGGGCAATTTAATTTTTTTCTGCTTTAGTTGAGTGTGAGTTTTGGTTGTTTGGTTTTATTATGTTGTTTTTTTATTTGTTGAAAACTAGGCGTGCCACCTAAGACGGCTAGGCGTGCCAGAGTGTGGCACGCGTGCCACGGGTTGGCCACCCCTGTTCTAATATAACAATTGTGCGGCGTGGGACGTATCTTAGATCATTATTGACAAAAAGACGTACGCCACTGACTTTTTTGCAACTTTTATATATTTTCAGGATAACAGGAACATTTAAAAACACAACGTTTATGTTTCTTAATATTTTTTTACGTAGCTTCCTTAGTTTTCCAGAAAAAAAGAACATAAAATACGCTAAATTGCATATTCCTGGATCACACACAAAACATTAAGGCAATTTTTTCTATATAAAAAAAAGCAGATATAATTTCTATTAGGAAATAAGTAACAACAATAACGTGTATATTTAGTAAAACAAATTTTACAAAATAAATTAAGTGTTAGTAAAGTTTTAAAGTTTTTTTTTTTTTTTTTGAAAAGTTTAACATTATGACTGATGTAAAACATCCACATAAAGAGTTTTCAAACTATCCAATTTGGAATTTGTTGGTATAAAATATATTTTTTTAGTAAAATTGCCCAGTGTAAATTACACAATGCAAGATATCTTCAAATATCTAAAAAGGACCTGACTAAAAATAAAATATAGACCATGAAATAGACATTGCGTTTAATGTTTAATAGATTTTTAGTAATTTTAATATATTCATATCACTTTTTTTATTAAACATAACAGGTTTGTTTTTATTAACTTAAAACCGCAATTTTTATTTACGTTATTAATTTAACATAAAATTAGATGTGGACAACAAGCAGGAAAAATTGTACTATACCAAAACTTCAGAAAACCATCTCTCGGGAACATTTTAATGTGTGGCGATTAAATGTCAAGAAAACATTCTCATGCTTGGCGATTTATTAATTTGCCAGTTTTTCTTTATTACGATTTTAGCAACGCCAACTTTATAACCAAAACTATTAAAAAAAAAATACTCACTAAATAATAAAAACATATTTATTGTCTTATGATTAAATACTTTATTTAGTTCACTTTGGGACCCCATGCATGGTTACCTTCACCAGTTTCACAATGAAGAGTTATCATCTGAACTTTCTGAAAATAAAGATTGCAGCAACTTAAAAATGGATAATATACTAAATGTCACTTAAATAACAATTATATTTTATAGTTTTATCTAAATAATTATTAATTGTAGTGCGTACGTATATTCAGAGATTTTTTATTTTATCTTTTTAAATTTCCTTTTATAGGTTCATCCTACATATATTTAATAATTTTGATACTTAAATGAACGTTTCAGAAACTTACATGTTGTGGTTGTAAATGTAGGTTCCCAAAATTGTTTTGGTACCTTTCAGAAGTTCAGTTGTACTGTTTGTAGTAGTCAAAGGAACTGGAGTAGTTGTGGTGCGCGTAGCAGTAGTAACAGGAACTGGTGTAGTTGTAGTCCGCGTAGTAGTAGTCACAGGAACTGGCGTAGTTGTAGTGCGCGTAGTAGTAGTTACGGGAACTGGTGTAGTTGTAGTCCGCGTAGTAGTAGTCACAGGAACTGGTGTAGTTGTGGTTCGCGTAGTAGTAGTTACGGAATTGGTGTAGTTGTGGTGCGCGTAGTAGTAGTCACGGGAACTGGTGTAGTTGTGGTGCGCGTAGTAGTAGTCACGGGAGCTGGTGTAGTTGTAGTCCGCGTAGTAGTAGTCACAGGAACTGGTGTAGTTGTGGTGCGCGTAGTAGTAGTCACAGGAACTGGTGTAGTTGTGGTGCGAGTAGTAGTAGTGACAGGAGCTGGAGTAGTTGTTGTGCTAGTAGTAGTCACGGGAACTGGTGTAGTTGTGGTGCGCGTAGTAGTAGTCACGGGAGCTGGTGTAGTTGTAGTCCGCGTAGTAGTAGTCACCGGAACTGGTGTAGTTGTGGTGCGCGTAGTAGTAGTCACAGGAACTGGTGTAGTTGTGGTGCGAGTAGTAGTAGTGACAGGAGCTGGAGTAGTAGTAATCACAGGAACTGAAGTAGTTGTTGTGCGCGTAGTAGTAGTCACAGGAACTGGTGTAGTTGTGGTGCGAGTAGTAGTAGTGACAGGAGCTGGAGTAGTTGTTGTGCTAGTAGTAGTAGTCACAGGAATTGAAGTAGTTGTTGTGCGCGTAGTAGTAGTCACAGGAACTGGAGTAGTTGTGGTGCGCGTAGTAGTAGTCACAGGAGCTGGAGTAGTTGTTGTGCGTGTGGAAGTAGTAGGGACTGTTGAAGTTGTAGTGGACTGGGGTCTATAAGAAAATAAAACTTATTATTATCAAAAAGCATTTTTAGATGAGATTTGAATTTATTAACTTGAGAAATATTTGATAATAATATTGAATAAATAATTTCAAGAATTTCCGCCTAGATCTAGTATAACCTACCCATCAGTTGTTGACCACCCTTCCCCGGTGCAACCAGCTGACTGAGGATTATCACATGTGTTTAACTTAGGATTCCAATTGAGGCCATCTGGACAGCTCATTAAGTAAGGAACACCATCACTACATTCCCAATATTTGGTGCAATCAGTATCTGGATAGTATTGTGCAAAAGAACATGGCGCTAAAAATAATAAAATTTACCTTAATTTTCTTTATACATACACGTTGTGCCACTTTAAAAGGTTTATAGGCAATTTTTGCCAATGCGTAAAAAGGGGACGGTTAAAAGCGTGTAGAACAACTAGCAGGTAGAGATTGGACAAGAATGCCGGCATCCTGATACAGTGACGCATCGGTCGCGTTATCCTTTCACCAATTTGCAATAATTGCCAATTGTAGATCATGCTATTACTGCTTTTTATGGCAGTTTTAGAAGAAATTATAAAGTGACCACACGCCCCAATTGTAGCGGGACAGTCCTCTTCTTGATAAACTGTCCCGCGTCCCGTCGATTTGTAAAAATGTCCTGCTTTTTAGACGAAAATATTTGCATTTCTATTACACTAAACTGTAATTCCCATTATATAGCATTTGTCCCGCTTTGTCTCAATAAGTATGTGGTCAATTTACCCTTGTCACTACTTAATAGTGGTAACCTCACTACTTTCAGAAACATCTACCGGGTGTTGCTCCGTCGAGCGGGACATAAGGAATCACATGTAAATTTTGAAGTAGTCAAATATTGGCTCCTCTAATTATTTTAGAAAAAATGCTATGAGGACTTATTGAAGAGCAAAGTAAGTTCCACCCAAAATGAAAATTTGAGCATTTTTCAACCAACCAGTAAAGAGTAAACTGCTTAATACTTCTGCAACGTGGTATCTCATTATGCACCCTGTGCTCTAGAAATCAACAATAAAATCACCATATCGATTTATTAGTGACAATTTAGATCATTAATTTATAATGTCATTGCCAAAACTGAACAATTTTATACGAGAATTTCAAAAAGAATCCTCGCATTTCATTTTAGTTTACAGCTAATTCCAACACATGCACTCACAGTTACGCAAGACAATAAAACAAATTTTTCTACATTTAGAAATCAATTTATGACGAAAATATCAGGATTTAATCAAATACTCAAATATTCCTGCATTAACTGCCAGACAATAACCCAAATGATTATAAAACTCATTTCTTACGTTGGCTAGTTGGTACATCGATATTCTGGCATATTCAGCGGAAATAGCATTCCTTAGCTGGACTAAATTTTCATATTTTTAACACGCTTTTATTAACTTGGGTTGTAACTATCTGGCTATGTAACGGAATCTTTGAGCCTAATTTTAACCAACTTCCAGCTATTCGATTTCTTTGAAACTTTGCACACGTATTAAGGAAACATGACAATGCAATAATCTGCAAACAGTATCCCGTTATCTTTTTTGGATCGCCAGGAAAAAAATTCCATTATATTATAAAAACAACACCTAGGATGCCATCTGTTGGCAACATTTCAAACTTTGCTATTAAATGAAGAAGAAATTTTTTAGTTTTTACTCAATTTGGTTAGTTGCACCATTGGTGTTCAATTTTTATGAACAATAAAAATTAATAAGTTCTTTTACTACAATTGGGTTAGTTGCACCATTGGTTGTTCAATTTTTATGATTGGTAAATATATTGGCAACGGTCCAAACATTGCCTGGATTGCCATCTGTTGGCAAAATTTCAAACTTTGCTACTTAATGAAGAAGAAATTTTTAGTGAGTTGCAATCTGTTGGAAAAAATTTTAAAATTTGCCACTCTTGTTCATTAAAAAATTTTTTCGCCATTTTGTCAAGAGTAGCAGAAACTAAAAATGAAAAATAATTAATAGTTTAAAAAAACTAAAAAACACGCTTTTATATGCAACCGAACTAAAAATTAGAAAATAATTTTTCATTAAAAAAAATATTGTCATTTCATAGTAAAAAGCGTAGGGTGATAAATATATTAAATGTTATAATTATTATATTTGCAAATATCTATGATGGAAAAGTTATGAAAAAATAGTAAAATGCACCCCACGCTTTACTGTGAAATGACAATATTTTTTAATGAAAAATTATTTTCTAATTTTTAGTTCGGTTGCATATAAAAGCGTGTTTTTAGTTTTTTTAAACTATTAATTATTTATTGGTAGCTTAGTTTTTAAATGTCCCCATAGAAAAAGAAAGATCACGATTTTCTTCACATTTGCAATTATTGATTACTGTGCCTGTAGTTTCAAATTTTTTATCGTCCGTTTGTCGATTTTCTTAGTATTGGCCTATTTTTTTTTTATCTTTGGACAAACCACGATTTGGGGGAAAGAAAGACCTCCGCGGGCAGCAGGTTCCACAACCTAGAAACTCTAGGGATAAAAGAACGAACAAAGTGGGAAGTTCGAGGCCCGTCCAGTTGGACCGTATAGGGATGCATACGCGCGGAGATACGAGTTTCTCTGTTAGGAACCGTAAGTGGAGGAACTAAACTGGACAATTCTTCAGAGCAAAAGCCATGGAAGTACCTATAAAAAGCGATAAATCCCCCAAAGCCCGACGATATGCAAGAGAAGGAAGCCTTTCTGTAAGTGAAGGATCATTAATGAGACGAATAGCTCTTCTTTAAAGAGAATCAAGAATGCTTAGTTGTGGGGGACGCCATGCCCCAGATATATATTCCAAGGGAGGTCGGATTTGGGACACATATAAAGTGTATAAATTAGAAGGGGAAAAATACTTTTTGGCTCTAAAGAGAATCCAAGCTTTTTGAAGCTGCGGTGGCTATAGATACAATGTGTTTAGTGCCAGTTAAGGTTACTTTTAAATGTGACGCCCACAAGATTAAAGGTGTCTTTGCTCTGTAAAACTTGGCCGTTCATAAGTAGAGGATGAGTATTTGATGACTCTTTTCGCGACAAGGAACATAATTGTGTTTTGGATGCATTAAAATGGACGAGATTTTTAGCGCCCCAATCCAATATTAAATTAAGATCCTGCGAAAGCAGATACCTGCATCGCGTTTGTTTTCCAAGTCAGGTTTAGTAATGGGCTTAGGAACCTGAAAATTGGAGTGAAGGGGTACTATCGTCGGCGAAACTATGAATGGAATTAGTTGTGGACGAGAGAAGGTCGTTGATGTGAAGAAGAAACAATGTTGGTGCCAGAACTGAGCCCTGAGGGACTCCAGCATTTACTTGGAAAAATAGGCTGCAAACATGTCCGCTACTCTTCGATAACTATTTCCCTGGTAAAACCATTTTATAATAGTGATTTTCTTCTTGATTTCAAGTAGTTCATTATTTAAGAATGATGTGACATTGATTCGAGCAACTTGAGAGTAAGAGGTTAAATAATTTTTCTGGTATTTTATTATAAACTTCTAATAATACAAGGCAGGTAAGAAGATAGGAGATTCGTAACTTATTTTAGCATTTATCTCTTAGCTCGCGGACTGAGAAGAGCTGAAACTGGGAGTACACTGGGTTACAACTTTTTGTGCTCTTTAAAAAATCCCAAACATATTTTCTTCTAAAATAATTAGGGGAGCCAATATTGGACCACTTCAAAATTTATATGGGATTTCCTTTGTCCCGCTCGACGGAGCAACACCCGGTATACTTGGCCACTATAAATTGATAATGAATACTCTAGTAAGTAACTCCGGTTACTGTAGTTTTAAACCAATAAAATACATTTTTTATTGTGGTAACTAGGGTTACTGACTTTTTAAAAAAATGAAATACATTTCTTGTGCAGGTATTTTTCTCAATTTATAGTGAACAGATTATAGTTAGGTATAGGTTATATGCTAACCAGACCATAGTTTATTCTATAAAAGTTGCCTAAAGAAATCCAAATTAAATTATAAAGTGGCTGTGCTTGCAAATACATTTTTCACGAACACGTGTCTGTAGAAATAGGTAAGACCAGTAGCTTAAGAAGGATTATTTTTAACATGCTGCCTTAGAGAACATATCTAATGTACTTACGAATTGGAGAGCATAATACCGAAGAAGATACACTTAAGGTAATAACAAAAAGATATTTAAGGACTTCATGGCTTAAAAAATAAGTTATAGAGCATTATTTCTTGACTGACAAACGCACAATTTTTATATTAAGCATAAAAATATTTTTTGGAATACACACTCTAGAATTATTCTTATCGTTTGAAGTATATCAGCTCCATGCTAAGATTTTCTGAAAACTATTATTAATTAAAAGTCATTTATTGAGTGGCTTCTTTTGATATGTTGATTTTAATCTTTCAAATATCTTAAAAATATCGTAACAATAATGGAATAAACACCGTGCGCTGCGCTATCTATAATTAAACACGTCAAAATGGTGTTATACAGAATTACAACTAATTCTAAGTTTGCACAGGGTGACGCCCAAAGTCGATAGATGAAATAAGGTCACGACATTCGCCATATTGGCTAGCGCGGCTGTGAGCGTCAAGTCGGGCCATTTTCGGCCATGTTTGATTTTAGGCAGATCAGTGGCGTAGAATTAAGGAGAAAACAAAAAAGAACTGTATGTTGTAAAAGTTTATTAGATTATTTTAATGGGCAAACCTAAAACAAAAACATAAATGTGGTTTAAATATTGAAAATTAAAAATTATCAAAGCGACGACAGGACGATGAGGTACCTGGCAGAGCAAAACATTTTCCATGGTTCCGTAAGTCAAAAACCATTTTAAAAACTTTGTATACAGGTTGTCCGCTAATGAATGGTACACAGAAAAACCACAAATTCCTTATGCCAAAATATTAAGATTTAACCAAACATACCATATCCAAAAGTTTATAATAATTAAGATACGGGGGGTGTCATAGTAAAAAGAAAAAGTAAATTTATTTCGATAATTGTTCCCCTCCTTTTAAATATCTTAATAAAACGGTATCTCAGGGTTTTTTAAACATTAGCTTTTCAAGATCGAATATTAATTTTTGTGTGTAGACTATAGGGCGATGGGTACACTATTTAATATTCTCTAAAACTACCCAATTTTCTGTTACTACTCTCTATGTATGTAAACTAGTAAGCTTCTCTATGCTTTCTGTACAAAAAAGGTGTATACTTAGTAAGAATCGGTCTTGACAACCGTTTTTAAGGTATTCACGTTTTAGTTGTTCAGTGCACCCGAAAGTATGTACCTTCAGTAACATCGTATTAGCTATAATTACAACTGCTCAGATATAAATAGCTGATAGCTAAAAACTCCTGGATACCGAGTTTTATTAAAATGTTTAAAGCATATCATAAATTATCGAAATGCATGAATAAAAAATATTTATATCCCTTTAACACCCCATATCTTCCTTATCATTAACTTTTGGATATAGGTATGTTTGTTTAAATCCTAAATGGGTATTTTCGCATAAGAAATCTGTGGTTTTTCTGTGTACCATTAATTAGCGGACACTCATCAGTATCATATGTATATAAAAACACGAATGACTGAAAACTATTCGACTAAACACTATCAAAATCTCTAAAATAAAACGAGTCCCAACCAATAATATGTGAAGTCTCTAAACTAACCAAAAACATTAACAACTGGAAATCCTTGCAAAATATACAACCAAAATGAAAATGGTAAATTTCCACAGTTTTTACCAAACAAAGCTTCGACAAGGCACGACTCTGTTATCAGCTGATAATGCTACCAACTTTGAACTGAACTGCCAACCGAAATCGTAATTCTCACACCCTCACGTCCCTGACAAAAGCTATCACCGGTCTTGCTTTATGTCTAAACCCCTTCTCATAAAGAAACTCTGGGTGACGCCTTTTCGTTGACCTTGTAGGGTATAGCGAAAACTAAAGAGATACAATACAACAAATCTGATTGCACAATCTCGGTTTTGATTTTTAAAACAAGTTCAGTGGTGAAAGTAATTCATGGCTAAATTGATTCGTTTTTATGTCCACACTGTATTTAATTTGTCATAGTTTCCGGAAATATAGTTATCGTCAGGGGTTCGATATTAAAAAATAAAACACCCTGTATATTTAATCACCATTAAAAAGACATTTTAAAGACCTTTAAGAATCTACCACATTTTAAAATAATTTTCTTTATCAGTTTCGGAAATATGAGCTTCCAGTGCATATATCTACTATTTTTAGATTTCTATGGTCATATTTTTAAAAATATTAAATGTGGTATTTTGTTAAACCTCTTTGCAATATCTACAGGGTGTTCATTTAAAAACTTTCCACTCAAGTTATCTTCGAAACGAGACAGATTTGAGAAAATCGCCGAAACACGTCAAGATATTTATTGAGGGGAACTTTTTACAAAAAATTGGGCGCCGCCCCTTAACCTCTAACCACCAGGGCCACCACCCCAAAATTCTTAAATGAGAAGGCTGAGTCAGAGTTTATAACCCTAGAATATGAAGTCAATATCTCCACCTATTACAAAATGGCGGTACTTTAAAATTACCTAAATACCTGATTTGGATGGCCATATTTCCGAAACTAATAAAGTTAGATGTACCTAATGTGGTGTTTTCTTAAAGCTCTTTTAAAGGTCTTTTTAATGGTGATACTGGTAGTAATATACAGGGTAGAAGAAAAAGTACATATTTTTTTATTTAAGAACCCTGTATATTATTTTACCATTAAAAGATCTTTAAATGAGCTTTAAGAAAATACCACATTAAGTACATCTAACTTTATTCGTTTCGGAAATATGACCATCCAAATCAGGTATTTAGATAATTTTAAAAGTACCGCCATTTTGTAATAGGTGAAGATATTGACTTCATATTCTAGGGTTATAAAGTACTCGTCAGGAGCTTTAAAATGATGTATCACTCGACCTGCCTTTTCATTTAAGAATTTTGGGGTGGTGGCCCTGGTGGTTAAGGGGTTAAAGGGGCGCCTTCCAATTTTTGTAAAAACGTTCCCCCTCAATAAATATCTTGACGTGTTTCGGCGATTTTCTCAAATCTGTCTCGTTTCGAAGATAACTTGAGTGGAAAGTTTTTAAATGAACACCCTGTATGCAATGGTAATATATTTTACGGGGTGTTTTGTTAAAAAAATCTGGATGGTGGCCATATTTCCGAAAATATTTACAATAGATATATCAATTGTGGTATTTCTTAAGCTGTATTTATAGATTGACGTTTCTGTTTTCGTTTTCCGTTAGACATTTTCAGTTAGAAGATGAAACAACAAGTTTCCATTTGTCAATTTATATTTTCTGTTTGCCGTTTCCATATCAAAAACCGAAACGTCAAATGGTAAACGGAAACAGAAACGTCAATCTGTAAATTCAGCTTTAAAGCTTTTAAGGAGACCTTTTAACTAGTGATGAGTGAAAAATACCCAACTTTGTGTTATAACTGTAAATTAAAAGTCAGTGGAAACCATATAGGTACGCCACTGAATTTGACGTAAAAATCCCTAAACCTTTTCTATTTACAATTTTTTCTCTCTAATATCAAGCGAGTTACAAGTGACTGGTCAAATTGTCAAAATTTGAAAAATCCCCCGTATCTTCAAAACGAATTAAGTTAGCCATGATTAATTGTCATCATTAAACAAAGTCGGTCTATATAGGGTCGCGACATTCGGCCATATTGCTTTGACGTGTTACGACGTCACATCTCCCATTTTTCGGCCATGTTGTTCAGTGCCGGAGATATACAGTTTATTGTATTAGTAGAACAACCTTTTACACAACAGTTTTTAATTATTATTAAGTTGTAAATTCTTTTACTTTAAATAAAAAACATTTAGAATTACATCTTTTAAGAAATATCACTTCCAAAACAATGCAAAATGAAATGCGCAAATTCTAGACGCCACTGAACTGATCATCAGCTTTGATTTTACCCAGTCTTGCCAACTTTTCTCCGTGGAGTGCCCTTTCTTGCGTCCCCGACCTCGAACCGCCTAAAAGTTGGGGATATGTCGCAACCTTATAAATATAAACTAACCTTGATCATTATGTTTCAAAAATTGAAATAGAGATTGTGCAATCAGATTTATTTTATTCTTTTTAGTTTCGCTATGCCCTTGTGGATCCTTTTTATTTTGTTTACCGCAAATAAAGACCCTCAATTAATAATAGAAAATATTTAATACTGAAACGGTACATAGTTTAATTATTGTGGCAAAACATCAGTCGTCATATTTTATCTGGATTCATCAAATCAGATTTGGCTCTAATATTTAGTTAAAATGGCGGCACCATTCAGGGTTCCACCACGTGTCCCACCATGAACAGTTACGACCTGGTCTTTCTGAAAGTAAAAAAAAAAAAGAAAACATGAAAGTACATTGTAAAAATAAAGAGTAAAGCATGTCTAAAACAATTTTTTAAAATATAATAACAATTTTAAAATAAACTTTCTATTTTTTTTATTCATATAACATTGCGTAGCCTTTCTTGCTTTTATAAAAAGTGTTTTCAAAATATTATTTTTATTTTATAGAACTCAAATAGTTAAAAAAACTTCTGAAACTTACTTGTAGTCCATGGCCTTTTGGTTGTGGTTTTTCTAGTTGGCCATAATGTCCATGGCCTTCTAGTTGTGGTTGGTTTTGTGTTGTCGTGGTTCTTGTAGTAGTAGGCTTAGGAGTGGTTCTTCTGGTTCTAGTTGGCCATTTTGTCCAAGGCCTTCTAGTTGTGGTTGGTCTTTTGTAGTGCTAGTTCTTATAGTAGTAGGCCTATGTGTGGTGCAAGGTGTTCTTCTTGTAGTTGTAGGCCTTGCGGTGGTAGTAGATGTGGTTGTTGAACGGGTGGTAGTCGAAGGCCTGACTGTGGTAGTGGTTGGGCTAGGTCTAGTAACAGAAATCAGTTTAGTTGTTGAAGTAGGCCCAGTTATATATATATAAGCTATCATCTATACAGGCCGTTAAAAAACGATTCGTAATATTTACGGGTATAAATTCGCAGTTCATTTTATGAAAAACAATTATTATTTAATAAAACCAGTTTTTAAAAAACTGGACAACTTTATCTATTATTTTAATAGAAAATATCCCTAAGAAAGGCAAGTCTAATAAAGCTAGGGATATACATCTAAGGATAGAGTGTAATAAAATATTTTTTTCACATATGCAGTCGATCACGGTTTTTTTAATTGTGAATTTTTCCTTCATTTCTCTTTAAAAAAAATCGTAGAAAAACTTTCCAAATCAACACATAACATAAGAAATTCATAATTCCGAAAGTATTTGCTCTAACAATTTGTATGTAGCAAGAAATTTTAGTTTAAAGAAAATATTTTCAGGCCTGATACACACAAATGTTTTGTTTTTTTTTGCATGTTGTTAGTTTTAGATAGTTCGCCCCCAACTGTAGACTATAGAAGTGGTTTTAATATCTTACTTAGCAGTTGTTGTCCACCCCTGTCCAGTGCAACCAGCAGACGCAGGCCAATCACATGTCTTCAGCGTGGGATTCCAGTGGAGTCCAGATGGGCAATTTAATACATAAGCTACACCATTACTGCATTGCCAAAATAAGCTACAATTACTGTCTGGGTAGTATTGCGAGGAACATGGCGCTAAAATAAGTAGTATATTGTATAGTTTTCGACAATATTATACATTTTTAATTCAATTTATAACAATAAATTGTAAAATAAAGATATTTCAATTTTTATTGTACTCGTTGATATTTTTTTTTAAATTATAATAATAATGTTTTAAAACACTGTATGCTTACGTGTTGGGGATGCTAATATTGAAGACACTACACCCAAAGTAATAACCAATATTATGTTTAACGACTTCATTTTTGCCTAAATATGTTTATGTCAAAACTAATATTCGCAGATCTTGTGAACGTATTTATATTACTATTATTAAATGATTTCTTGAAATCCACTTAAGATTTACCCCTCTTTGATTGATGTTATCACCTATTCGCCGTGATTTAGTAAAAATTAAATGTTTGTCTTTCTATTAAGTTGATTTTAATCTTGACAACAGAATGAGTGTACCTAAATGCGCAAAAAAGCATAAGATAATTTGTAACCCTTAAAATAAACTAAGCAGAAAATGAATAAGTTTTTCCAAAATAATAAACAAATATTTTATTATACCATGTGATAAAAAGTTATTTAAGAAAAACCGATTTTCGGTGGCGTCCTTTATGGCCACATATCTTTGTAAAGAGGGGCTTTAGGAATTTATATGAACTTCTCACATTATTTTTATGTGTTCTCTATAAATCCGAGAGATTGCCCACATATTCTTGGACACCCTGTATATTTATTTTTAATTGCTTGTATTATAAAATAATAATAAAATAAAAAGTTAATTAAGAAAAATTTAGATTAACTTAACAAAAAAGCATAAAAATATGATTTTTTAATGTATTAATTAAATTAACGAACAAAAACGAAATTAAAAGTAGGTACAAAGCAAATTAGGAGCCCAAATGTATTTTTAAGTAAAAAACTTATACAAGAAATAGATGATACAAAATAATATTAAAAGTCAATTTATATTTGGTAAGTATTTTTTAAGTGCTGTCTGAAAAAATTGTAGGCTATTGCATTTATCATTTTCGTTAAAATACTCAATTTTCCGGTTAGAGATTTGCCTGCTGCAACGTACTAACCTGTATAATATAATATTTTAACTTAAATTTACTTTGAGTCGATTTAAGTTATCACAATATAGGAGTATAAATAAATAAACTTTGTTTTCAAAAACATTTTGATTGATTGCACTTATTTAAAACGAAAATCAAAACAATAATTGAAAAAAATGATATTGTCACTTGAAATGACACATTTTATGCACATACCTACAATGTATGATGAATGTAACACAATTGTTATTCCCTGTAAGAGTTACTTTTCTGCAAATACAGGGTGATTCAAACATCGATCACAAAACTTAGGGAGGTGATTCTACTTAACAAAATAAGGGTAGAGCTTCATATATTTTTTTTTCAAAAGGTCATTCGTTTTCGAGTTACAAGCCGTCAAAGTTCAATTTTTATTTTGGGTTTTTCGCCATATTGCATTTATTTTTTAACCAATCCAGTTGATATTTGGCACACAAATCGAGCGTTGCAAATTCTAACATTTTAAGATAAAAGTATTTTTTTAATACCGCCAGAGGGCATTTTACCTAAAACTTAAAATTTATTTGCATCATTACTTTTTTATTTTGACAGATATCGCAAAGCTGAGGGCGCCATTTTATAGACAATCAAAAACTTAAAAAATAAGGTACTATTTATTAAAGTCGGTAAACCTCGCCGTTTAGGCACCAATAGACTTCAAAGTTTTCATCAATTTCAATCAAATTACCTACATACATACAGGGTGTCCAGTAACTCAACCGAGAAATTTTACGAGGGCGATTCTACAACAGAAAATAAGAAAAACTTCATATAACTTTAATGAGAAGTGCCTTATTTTTTAACTTTTTGATTGTCTATAAAATGGCGCCATCAGCTTTGCGATATCTGTCAAAATAAAAAGTTATGATGTAAATAAATTTTAAGTTTTAGATAAAGTGCCCTCTGGCGGTATTTAAAAAAGTACTTTTATCATAAAATTTTAGAATCTGCAAAGCTCGATTTGTGTGCCAAATATCAACTGGATTGGTTAACAACTAAATGCAATATGGCGAAAAAACCAAAATAAAAATTAAACTTTGACGGCTTGTAACTCGAAAACGAATGACATTTTGAAAAAAATTATATAAAGCTCTACCCTTATTTTGTCAAGTAGAATCACTTCCTTAAGTTCCGTGATCGATTTTTGAATCACCCTGTATAAAGATGTTTTTCTAATTTTTACTCAAACAAAATAATGCCCACATGGGGAGTTTAAGATATTCTAATTTATCCTAATCAACAACTATAATACAGCTTCCTCAAAACATGCATATTACGTTTTATTAAACCATTACCAATTTTACAAAAAATTCAAAGAAACCCTAATAATACCCATATAAAACAATATACAGGCTTTTATCTACAATGAATAATAAAATTAATACAGGTGTTTACTATTACGGAAAATTCCTAATATCACAACTTTATCTTCCAGAAAACAGTCTATTCAAAAATTGCAAAAATATTTCAAATCTGTTAAAGTTTAAAATTTTAAATTAAACTTGTTAGTTAAGTACTTAATTTAAATTAATTTATTAAAATCGTTTTTGCCTTAGAGTTTTTAATTTTCGTTTAATTTCTGTAAAAAAAAAAATTGTGACAAATTCGTCACCGAAATGTGAATGATAAGCTAAATGGAATCACTAATTGAAAACTTTTAAAAAGATCATTTTTATTTATCAAATTTTTAAGTGAATTTTTTTTTCATGATCGAAGATTATGGAAGGAATATTATCTTCTAGTTTAAGGTACTTTTTTGTCTCTTTTTGTTTTGAGAGAGACGCATAATTTTTGTGTATAGACGTCGTGCCAGTTTAATATTCAATCAATGTTTGAAAAGGAGACTGTCTAATTTAACAACTAAACGAAACCGTCGGCGGTCTTTTTACTATGCAGTAGAAAATCGTTCGGAAATCAAATAACTTTTGAAAAAAGGGTCGTAAAAAATTTTCTTGGATATTATTTAAAAGATGAAGTCATGTAGAATACAGGAAAAATGTGAGAAAAACTTAATCTTTACTGATGGTCATATTTTTTAAAAATATTAAATGTGGTATTTTGTTAAACCTCTTTGCAATATCTATGCAATGGTAATATATTTTAGGGGTGTTTTGTTACAAAAAAATCCTGATGGTGGCCATATTTCCGAAAATATTTACAATAGGTTATATATATATATATATATATATATATATATATATATATATATATATATATATATATATATATATATATATATATATATATATATATATATATATTCATACCGCTACCATTATTGTATCCGCACATTGACATGTTACATTGATTGTTGCTTCCATCGCATTATTGACTCCGTATATCGGAGTCAATAAAGGCAACCCGTGAAAAACATATTTCCCGCCAATTTTTGCACTTTATATTAATGGAGGTTATGGCGGGATTTCCCTTTCATTTTAAATACTAACCAAACTATAGGTTATCCAATAAGATTACAGAGATTTTAACGGATTTTTAATTCGTAGTGGAAGTAATAACATTATCACTTCGTAAAGTAATATACAAATTTTAGTTCAGCTAAATTCCGGTTGAGGCGCTAAATAAATATACATTTTTACGTATATTTACTGCAATTTTCGTATGTTATTGCGTCCATAAATCTGGCAACGTAGAAATAATTTTATTCCTAAAGTGGGATTGCATCATTTTGTCTGAGTCTAGGCTGTATAAACGTTCAATAAGCGTTACGGTTGTTACTGTGTCCATACCGGATAACCATGTCTAGCTCCAGATCTAAAAAACTGGTGAATATGTGCACAAGGGATCAAAATATTAAAAACGGTAAGTATAAAGTATACTTTATTAAAGGTTAGATGTTTGATTAACGGATAATCCTAGTGTTTTTATCCATATAAATTTAAAAAAAAGAGGCTAAGGGTTTTTAATTGTGTTTTAAATAAACTTAATTTTAGCTTATTTTTAATTTTTAATTATTTTTCTATTGTTTAAGATTTAAACAATCCATCGTTATTTTAGAAAACCAAGAAAACAAAAAATTGGTTTTGCAACCGAGGGCTTTCTCCTGTTAATACAATAGAGCTTCCATGCGACGAAAAAATATTACGAATGAAAATGAAGTAAAGGTAGGACTATAAAACTGTAATAATCAGGTTTTAAATTTACCAACAAAATATAATGATTAGTGAACAATATGATTTTTACATCATTTTATTATTAAATTACAATTTTAAAAGTATCAAAAAAGAATACAAAATAATTATAACAATATTGTTTGTTTAACTTTTTATTTAGCTCCCAGCTCTACCCCGCTCACAAGATCATGGTGAAACAAAACAAAAAGATGAAAAATTAGTAATACATCAAGTTGTTACCATTAAGCCATCCAATCAAGTTTTACAAAGCTCACTAAAAAGCAATGTATTGCTATACAGCATGATTATAATCAAAGTGGTTCTCTTAATAATACAGAACAGTGGTTGCTTTCAGAACGTAAGGTAAAATATAAGCTAAACTATAAATATACCTAAACTTTCAATTTAAAATTATTTTAAATAAGCAGTTTGCAAAAAGAAGGTGTTACGTAAATATTGTATTTTAATAGTTTAACCAGCAATTTCTGTGATATTATTTTTTTTATTAAAATTGGATTACAAGCGTTATTTTTATATTATACCTCTTTTTAATTAATTTCGTCTTTTAAACATGGGCGTAGCCAGGATTTTGTTTAGGGATGGGCAGGCAGTGAAAAACTGATACCGAACCGAGTGGTTCCCCGAAATTTTTTTTACGTTTTAAAATTTGGTATGTCGATGTTTGTCACATGTGCATTATTAACGCAAAAATGACTGCTATTTTCATGATTTTAATCGCTCTGTATATCATAAGGCGATTTTTTTAACGCTTTTATTCTAAATAAACATTTTTTTTCACTGGATTAAAAAAATATTATTTAAGATTTTTTTTACCGGTAACCTTAATTTTCCCTAGAAACCATAACCAACAGAAAAAAGATATATTAAACACTTTTGATTACTTCTTTATGCTTTTTAATTAGGTAGTTTCAAAAATTTATTTTTTGATTCCCAGTTATTTTTCAAAGCAATATTTTTGCGATTTTGAACCACCCTGTATATCCTACGTCGATTTTTAGTATAGTTTTAAGCATTTCAGATGAAGCAAAAATTTTTATGAGGAATAACTTTTTTCGAAATATTAAAGATAAAAAAATTTACAGGTATAGTTAAGTCCATCTGTGTACACACTGTATCTGTATATTTGTTATACAGGGAGTTTCCTAATTGCGGTAAAAAAATTAAGCGCATATTTTCAAGCTAATTCTATAAAAAAATGTGTACCTATGTATAAACATAGGTCCGGAAACGTATTGTTTCCACGATATGCGATTATGCGATTTTTATAAACATTGGCAGTATTTATTATAGTAAGGGGCTTATGTAGCCTTAATTTAATTAAATTAATTAAGTCTACCGGCATCTCTAGGGAGACCTAGTGAGGCACATAAAACATAGAAAAATTAATTTTTATAATATTTTCTTAAAATTATGTAGAAATACTACCAATTGCAGAACTAAACAATAATATCTTAAAAAATTACCTAATAAAGTGTTTCTAAAATTTGTTCTATGTTTCTTGAGTGGTCCAAAGATATGCAATGAAGAGTATTTTATTTTTCTTTAAAACAACGCAAGAAACGAAAAAAAAATTAAGAAAGAAAAAAGCTCTATTAATAAGAGGATAATTTAAATAAAATATAAAAAATACACGAATGTCAGTGCATACAATTTTGTCAGAAATATTCGTTTAAGGGCCGCTCGAGACACCACTGGCTAAATTAGCCTTTTTATACTACAACACATCAAATTTTATTAAAATTGGTAAAGGAATATTTAAGATATTTATAAAAATACGATTTTTTTTTAAGTTTAACATCCTATATTTTGAAATCAATGCATTTTCGGACCTATGTTCATATAAACTTTTTTTTCATAAAATATGCTTATATTCCTTTAATTTTTTTACCGCAATTAGGAAACCCTCTGTATATTTTTAATGTATTTATCGTTGTGGAGACCTTAAATCCAATTATAAATTTAACATCTACAAAATAATTAATAATTTAGTCCTTGGCCAGGGGGGGCAGCTGCCCCACCTGCCAGTACCTGGCTACGCCCATGCTTTTAAAGCGTTTTTTTTTAAATCACAACTCATTTGTTTTTTATTCTTGTTTTTTAGATTTTAAGTATTGATTTTAATCCAATCCGTTAGAAAAAGAGATTATAATAGAAAAAAAATACACATAATTTAATTTTAATTTTAACACTACTTCATTTTTAGGTAAAAATCATTTTGTGTCACCCAAAGACGATTATTGTACTGCCCCACAAACAGATGATAATTTTTCATTACTTACTAATGACGACAATGATTGGGCAAATGAAACACCCGATGATCCGTATCAAACAGATGAAGATCCTTCATATTTTCCTGATTATTCCGATGAAGATGAAAATGAGGTATATTATATGTATATGCTTCAATGTTTTCGTGTGTTTCCTATACCTAAGTTACAACACATCCTATAGAAAATAAATGCTGGGCTTTCATTACCATTAAAATTATTTTGTTTATTGCAAAAAGTGATTCGGAGGATGACATTGATAACAGTTTACCACAAACCTCAACTTCTTCCATTCAAACTGGTGTTTCTGAAGCTCCCCTAAAGAGAAGACTACGTACACTTGTTCCATGGACTCACAAACAAAAAGAGATTGTTAAAAAATATTTTGCAGATCATATTAAAAAGAAGAAACCCCTAAGCGCGCAGAATGTGAAAAACTTAAAGAACTAAATAAAGAATTACTGAATAACAAAAACTGGCTCAAAATAAAGGTTTTTATTCAAAACGAATACAAAAAGAATTCTGACCCAAAAGATGATTTTTGAACTTTTTATAAACGTTAATATTTTTATTTTCCTTACTTTCAAATATACGACGTCATCCCCAAATAAGTACAAAAAATTTAAGAGCATATTAATAAACAAAAAAGTAGTATATTAAATTGGTTTATTTAATAAAATAATAAACTTAATAATGGCCTACATGATTTTTAACACAAATATTGAGAAGGCGCCACTGGAATTATAAGTAAGCATAGTTAATTTTAAAAAACTTTCTGCAAACACACCATGTTTTATAAAATTAGTTGAAATGACGCAGGAAAGCATTTTCACACATATGCTTATAAATGATTTTCTGCCTAAACTTGGTTTTATAATAAGCCTTTAAATTTCTTGTACTTAATTAGAAAACATCTTGTGTGTTAAGAAACTTTATCATTATATTATAATTTTTAGAGATTAAAAAAAGTTTAAGTTTTATTTACTAGTGTTTAATTAATATCCAACTTTTAACGTAGAACCTAATATCACATGTTAATAACTTGGATAACTCATCCGAAAACGTGATCGCGTCCGAGAGAGGAAATCCAAATTCAATTGTCTTCGGTGCAATAATTCACTAGCGTAACTTACAAAACACAAGCGAGGGACAGTATATTCCCATTCACATTTGCGCATTTATTACATCCAGAAACTTGGCAACACCACGTGGACGCAACATTGTATAATATACGCAAAGAAGGAGTCACAAAGAATGTTTTTTTGAAAGGAAGCAATAAGGTGCGAAAATTCATAAAAATTCACGATTTTTTTTGTGCATTAATTTAAACAAAAAAGCGGTCAACTTTCGTAAAAAAATGCCAAACAAATATTCGCGCGAAAAATAACGAGAAATCAACGGAAACAAGCAGACGCAGTAAAGCTGGATTTTATGCGGACACAATATTGATAGCAATATTTATATATAT